>PVKE010017336.1:0-30898 GCA_004027555.1 Craseonycteris thonglongyai
TCCGCACGGGCTGGGGCCGGGATTCGATCCTTGGTCCTCGGGGCTGCAAAGTGAGCGCCTAACCCACTGAGCCATCCCGGCTTCCCCCCCCCCTTTTTTTTTTTATTGTTAAATTTATTGGGGTGACATTGATTGGCAACAGTTAGATAGTTTCCAGATGTACAAGTCCACATCACATCACCCATGCATTACATTATGTGCTCACCATCCAGAATCAGCCCTCCCTCTACCACCACACATCTGGTGCCCACTCCCCCCACCCTCCCACCCCCCACTTTCCCTTCCCTCTCCTTCCCTTCACTCAGGTAATCACCAAGCTATTGAATGTATCCATAAGTCTTTGTTTCTTTGTTTCTTTCAGTTTTATATTCCACCTATAAGTGAGGTCATATGTTTCCTGGTTCTTTCAGTCTGACTTATTTCAAGGTCCATCCATATTGACACAAATGTCAGTCTTTAAATTTATTAAGACTTGTTTTGTGGCCTAACATATGATCTATGCTGTAGATGTTCCATGTGTGTTTGAGAAGACTATGTAGTCTGCTGCTTTTGGATGGAATGTTCTATAAATGTCTAAATCTATCTCATCTCACGTGTAGTTTAAGTCCAGTGTTTCCTTATTACTTTTCTGTCTGGATTATCTACCCATTGTTGGAAATGAGATGTTGAAGTTCCCTATTATTGAATTGCTTCCTCTTTCTCCCTTTTGATAGATTAATATTTATATAGAGGTGATCTGATGTTGGGTATGTATATATTTATGATTGTTATATCTTCTTGACGAATTCACCCCTTTATCATTATATAATGCCTGTCTTTGTCTCTTATTACAGTCTGTGGCTTAAAGTCTATTTTGTCTAAGTGTAGCTACTCCTGTGGAATTCTGAGCGATATGCTCTCTGGATCAGTAGATATGGGGTGGAGTCAGTGGATGTGTGTACTGTGGGTCACACTGGGATCCCATCCCAGGCAGTGAGCATACCTACCAGAGGACCATGTGAGGGATGCCATGGTTACCTCAGCACCTTTCTGTTATCAATTGTCTTGACCACCCGTTGCTCTGGGAAGGTAAGAGGAATCTTTTTCCGTTTTCTAAAACTGTGGGACCTGTTCAGTATTCTGTGGATCATGGGGTACTTCTCAGGAATGGCCAGAGCACCAAGATAGGGGCCTTACTTGGTTATGTTAGTTAGTTTAAGGATTATGGCATTTCTTAACTTTTCAGTGTCACTTTCTTTCATATGCTCGCTTCATGTATTGCTTTCTTCACATTTCTCAGAGTTGTCATGGAAGTTGCTGTCAGATCTGGATGTGAACTTCAGATCTTTCAAGCCATACCTGTGCAGAGCAAGTGACTTAACCTCTCTAAGCCTCAGTTCCTCGTGCTAAGATAAGTTAGCCTTCAGTCCTTTAAAATGTTCTTTCTTAACTGTTCACGTGGCTCCAGAGTTCCAAGGAATCTATGTTAACCATCTTAAATTGTTTATTGTTGACATAAGAATTAGTAGGTAGAGGAACTAGAGAGGGACAAGTAGACTTCAGGGAAGTTTCTTCTCTTGATTTAGGTCTTATATATAAATGGCTTGTAAAGAGGTTGGTCTCAAAGCTGAGTAGCTGTTCGTGTCCATATTCCTTTGCTGAGAGTGTAAAAATGCAGGGGCTGTTTTGACCATCACAATTTGTGGGATTAAGATTGGAAAAAGAAATCCTGACCAGGTAATCTGGAATGGTGATGAGGTGGCAGCTTCTTTTTAAAAGGCTCTAGATTAAGAATCTTCTTCCTGTGGGGTACGGTGGGGATTATTATTTATTTGCTATACCCATGGTTGACTTTCTCTTGTTATGAAAAGGAGGCAGCAGATGCCAGTTTCCTTTCTATGCAATTCATCTTGCTCAAAGGTCCTTGAGTTTCCAGTAATGTCTGTTAAGAATTTCTGGTTACCCAGTATTCATTTCCAAATACCTCAATGTTTGTTCCCATTAGCTGGCTTAGTCATACATTTGTCCAAAACAAGAGAAGGTATTGTGGGTTTTTTTTCCCTCCAGAGAGGTGATTGTATGTTGCATACTTTGTGTGGTTTTTTTTTTGTATTGCCTAAACATATTGCTGCTTGTAAATGTGTAGAACACCTAGCCTAGGGCCTGACCTGCCTCTAATCATTGTTTAGTAAGTGCTGACCTCCTCCCTTTTTGATTAAAGTTAATTGTTTAGATTGGATCAAGGAGCTACATGTATCCCTACCTCCAGGTGATAGATATGGCAGGCTGTGGAGTGCTGGCCACCTATCCTCTCTTGATGGGGGAATTTGAAAATGAAAAGGAGGAGGTCCAGCCTGCCTATGTTTCACTCTTGACATTGTCCACCAGCTGAGGTCGTAACATTTTAACTGCCTGTTTAGCATGGCCAGGGAGGAACCTTAGCCAGGAGCTGTTGGGTAGACAAGCACCCTGGCTACTGCTCCCCTCCTGGTCCAGGTTTCCTGACTTGGCGCAGACAGGGAGAGACTTTTTCACAGCCTGATGTCTCATCCTTCAGACTGCTAAGGCAAAGGACCCAGCGTGCGGGCCCAGGGATGGGAAGAACCTGTTCAGTGGGCTGGCCACAGGCGAGTCCAGCTGGTCGCAGCTCCGGCAGCGGCGCCTGCAAGATCATGGCAAGGAAAGGAAAGAGCTTTTGTCTACGACTTTGCAGGTATGGCTTGTCCTCATGTCCCATGCATACCCATGGGGACACCCACGTGGCTGCTATGGATACTGGCGGGGTGGTGCAGGGCCCACTCTTACCTCCCTTGATTTCTGCCATTGTGCAGCGAGCATGCTTTTGTCTAACTGGGTTTAATTGCTGGCACTTTGGTTGTCTTGTTGATATTTTGCTTGGCTTTTTGGGGGTTCTTCTTCCTGATATAGCACTTTTCTAAATAGATGCCATAAAATGCCAACTGGAAATGTTCCCACAAGTTGAGTTATGTGATTAAATCGGTTTGGGACCACTTGCACACTGCGTTCTTTCCTTAGGATAATTCTGCATATTGATATTAGCATACCACAGTCTCTCAGACTTGGTGGGATAGAAACCTGTTTCCTTTGGTTTAACCCAGAATTCCCCAGGCTTGCTCAATCACAGGATCCCTTTCTCCCACACCCTCTGAGGCCCATCTCGTGGAGTTGCTGCCCCAAGAACCACATGCTCACACAGTGTCATGCTTTGACCTAGGCCAGTGGTCGGCAAACTGCGGCTCTTTGACTCCTTGGCTGCGGCTCTTCCACGAAATGTTTAGTGCAGGCACGGAATATTATTTATTAACTTGCCTTGTAAGAGATGAGTAAACATTTTTGAAATGCAAGCCTACAGAAAAGAGGCACATTTTTAGAAAGCAACAATAGCACGGATAGTCGCTCGCAAACATGTGTATCGTTATCTCCGTCGAATTGCTGCCTGCAATTTGTGCCTAAAATTAAAAACAACAACATACAAACCTGACTTACCCTTACTTTCCAAGGAATGCAAGGCCATTGTTCACATTAGTGGAGTATTTGTAGTTTGTTTTTTTTTAAGGATACCGTTTATATTATTTAACTTGTTATATTTTTAAATAAATATTATGTTTATATAAGTATGATACCAAGTTTTATTTAATGTACCATTAGTTAAACTAAGACATATTTAGCAAAGGCAAGCTGGAGAGTGTACTTTTAATCCTAATTATTTCCATAAAAATGTCTCTACTAAAGTAAAGCTTAAGTTAAAAAAAAATGGCTCTTTGAATAAACTTCAATTTTGTATTGTTTATATTTGGCTCTTTTGGATGACGAGTTTGTTGACCACTGACCTAGGTAGGCCCTTGCCATGTTAAGCCCTGGGATTCCCCCACTGGGGGAGGGTGTGCTCTTCCTGGCAGTATAAGCTGCCTTCACTTCTGTCACATCCTCAGATTGAGAACAGAAGTCCAAGGGAGGCACTGAGCCTCCTGTCTGTCACCTTGTTGACTGTTTATATCCTAATTGGAGCTACTTGCCTATTTTAAAGGCACTGCTGCTGGTTCTCGGCCCTGTGCCAGTACCAGGTTAATAGTAATGCAAACCCTTCTGCTCCGTCTTAAGAGGATTAAAGACACACCTGAGCTCAGCCACTCCCATAAGGCACCCTTTTGAGCTTAGAGGGTGCTCTTCCTCTGTTATTTATTTGTTTATGTTTTACTGTAGAACTGCTCTTCCTGTGACCCTGAGGAGCACTTAGGGAGCCTCAGGAGCCATGGTGGTAGGAGGGGGTTGGGAGAGAGCACTCTGGCTGAGGCCCCGTTGGCCTGGGTTATGCCTGGGTAAGCAGGTAGTAATTGTTTTATTTTATTTTATTTTTTTTTATCTTTTCACATTTATAGAGAGAAATTATCTTTTTGTCTTCAGTACATATTTATTTCTATTTTACTTTTTGACAGATAGAGAGAGAGACAGAGACAGAGACAGTCAGAGAACCGAACTGTGGGAACTCCCCAGTTCAGCACGTGGGTCCTGCCTGGGCCGGAGCCGGGATTCGATCCTTGGTCCTCATGGCCTCAAAGCGAGCGCTCAACCCGCTGAGCCGTCCCGGCTTTCCCCGCAGGGGCAGGTAGTAATTGTGGCCGACACTTAGGGCACCATGAGGCAGAGCCCAGGCAGCTGCAGACGCCTGGGACGGCAGGGTGTGGGGGTGCCCTTGCTGCCCTGCCTGGCTCTGCCTCTGCTGCTGTCCATAGTCTCGGTCTTTAGGCCTGGCCCGTCCCTCAGTCTCTTCATACTCCTTCCCAGGAGGAAGTGCTGGTTGGCATGGCAGTGTGCTGGTGAGGGGCCAGGCTTACCGCGGACTGACCTGGCTTCACATTCAAGTCCTACCCTCAACAGCTCTTGACCATGGGCAAATTATGTAACTTCTGCTTTCAGTCTTAGTTTCCACAGCTATAAAATGGGTTTATAGTAGGATTGCAAATGGGTTTGGGGAGGATTAAATGAGAGAATCAATCATACTCACACAGTGCCTGGCACACTAACTGATTTTGTTATCATAGGCCTCACCTATCAAGGCAGTATGTGTCCTGAGTTCCCATCAGCTGTGCCTGGCACACTAACTGATTTTGTTATCATAGGCCTCACCTATCAAGGCAGTATGTGTCCTGAGTTCCCATCAGCTGTGCCAGGGAGGGGGTGCTCACAGCCCCCTGCTCCCTCATCAAAGCCTATGAGAAGAGCAAGGTCTCTAGGGACCATCAGTGGGCAGGCACCCACCCCTCCAGGGTGAGCTGGGTGCTGCTCTTGAAGTCCAGGGCTCTTCTGGACCCCGCAGACCACCGGGAAGCGCCCTCTGCTTGCTTCAGCCTGCTGTCCTGCTGTCCTGCCGTGTGTCCCTGATGTGGGAAATGGCTAGGCGCAGCGCAGACCTGTCCCAGCTACTTATCCCACTTTGCTTGGCCCAGTGTGCAGAGAAGAAGCCTGAAGCTAGTGGCCCAGAGGCAGAGTCCTGCTCAGAGCTCCACCCGGAGGCACAGGAGACGCTGACGTGGGCCACGACAGGCGCTGAGGGTGGAGGGGTCTGCCCTGAGCAGCCATTCATCGTGCTGGGCCAGGAGGAGTACGGGGAGCACCACTCATCCATCATGCACTGCAGGTGGGTGCAGGCTGGGCATGAGGCCCTGCTTGGACTGTGCTGACGCAGTGGGCGGCTGTCTCCCTGAGAAGCCTGGGTTCTCAGGCTATGCTTGTGACGGTGTGGCAGGCAGGATGTCCCGAAGGACCATGGTCAGCCCTCGGGAGTCAGAGGAGGGCTGGCGGCTGCTGTGGGGGAGAAGGGTCCTGCTTGGAGCTGCTGTTGGTCCTGTTAGCCTCTCTAAACTTCTGACCATGGCACTCTGAGTTTTAGGAAAAGTTGCCTTTTATTTGAACTCTCTAAAGTGCAAATTTTAATTTGCTTTGTGTTGGTACTTTTAGGTAAATGTTTATGATTTATAGGTTTTTACTAACTCGTGGTAAAAACATGAAGACACCCTTATGGAGTGTAATGCTCACAGAGTCGGTGGGTTCCTTGCTGTGACAGCCCTGATGGGCTGCGGAGCCAAGGTGCAGGAGGCTCTCGGTCTCCTGACCGCCTGTGTCCGGGCTGAGCGTGCTCACTGGTCCAGGCCCCGTGTTTACTGCAGGGCTCAGCACTAAGAGGTGCTTCCTAAGGCATCCTTGGACCAGTGAAGGAATGAGTGTTTCTAGACGTAGCCCATGCCTGTCATTGGAGGGGAGTCATTTCGGGATTAAAACAGTCTAGTCGGGAGCAATCATTTGAAATAGCTGAAGCCGATGACAGACTGAGGCACGGATGCCAACAGCCTTCCCTCTTTCTTTCATCTTAGAGTGGACTGCTCCGGGAGGAGGGTCGCCAGCTTGGATGTAGACGGGGTCATCAAAGTGTGGTCCTTCAACCCCATCATGCAGACCAAAGCGTCCTCCATTTCCAAGTCGCCACTGCTCTCTTTAGAGTGGGCCACCAAGCGGGACCGGCTGGTGAGTAGCATCTTGCCTGACTGCTCGCTCTGCGGGCTGGGAAGAATTCCCCAGGGCTCTCCACCAGCCGTCTGGCACCCCAAGCTGAGCTGAGGCAGCCAAGCCAGTCTCTCTTCCTCTCTTTCTCATTGGGAATTCGGGGCCTGCACCTCTAGGACTGTCCCTGTAGGCTCCTGTGTGGGGCAGCAGGGAGGTTACTGGACTAACCGGAGCTGAAATGAGACTGTGGTGCGCCCTGGAGAACACACTCCAGTCAGACGGCGGAGGGCTCCTTCCTGTCTGGTGGGCTGGCTTGCTTTTTCTCCTGCCCTTGGAGAGATGGGCTTCGTTCCCATTGTTGCCCATCAGCTCCTGTCAACTGTCCACATTTCTAACAACCTCCCATGAACATTCCCAGCTTTTCCCTCCTGCTGCTAAGACCCCTCCCTGTGCCAGGCCCAAGGGAAGCATCTGAGGCTGGTGGGGGATGGTGCCCTGTTTTGTGGTTCCCACGGGTCTGATTGCCTCCAGGAATAGTACCGTGTTCTTTTTCCTTCTGGACTTCCATGTTTGAGATAGGAGTCATAGTTAAGAAGGTAAAGTTGATTTGTAGTTTTTTCTATCATTGTATTCCATTTTGAGGGGGTCATAGCAGGTAGCCTGAGGGGCAAGCTTTGTTTTTTAATAATCTTGACAACTGTAGGCATTATCCTTATGGTATTAGGGTATTGGGGTGTGCCCTGTGCCAGTGCTAATTTGCCAAGTGAATGCTGAGGTGGTAAAATATGTAGGGGATACCCCAGACCTGCTTCTGGCAGTATTTATTACTATCTTTGAGGCTTTTCACCAAGTAACTCATAAGTTCCTGAAGGCAAGGATAGCTTCTTCTATTTTTTCTGGGGCCTTTATAGGCCTGGAGCCAGAGCTGTCCCCAGAAATTGCAAATGGAGACATCACCTGGCCCTGTGACCAGCTGGGGCTGGGACCTAAGGAGGTGGTAGTGAGTACATCAGGAGCAAGAAGGAAGGGTTGAAACAGCTGGGGTTTAAAAGTGAAAGACGAGGAGGAAAGAACAGAAGGTCTCATTTAATCAGCCAGAACATTTCCAAGGATATCTGAGGTGTGATACCTCTCTCCTATCCACAGATTTCTCTTGTGGTTTTACTTCTGTTCAAGGTCAGCTCTGATGTCTTCCTTTGATTTTGAAGTGAGGTCCAGTTTAGACAGATTTTACCAGAACTTCCTGGATAAGTGGAGGGAGCCTCATCCTTGCAGCCTGCCCCAACCTGCACCTCACAGGAGTCGACCTGGCCCTTCATAGTGGTCCTCTCTGACCAGCCAGACCCCATGCTGCTCTTTGCACCTCCTGCACCTTCTCATTCCAGCTCTTACTGGGCAGTGGTGTGGGGACAGTGCGCCTTTATGACACAGAAGCCAAGAAGAACCTCTGTGAAATCAACATCAACGACGACATGCCCAGGTGAGCTGGGGGCCATGCCTTCGCTGTGCTCTGCAGGGCCTGGTCCTCTGCTAAGCCTTTGCCCCACGTCCCAGCCTCAGAGCGAGGCTCATCCTTCCTCTACGGGCAGGCAGAATGCTGACCCAGCCCCACGTGTGTTGCAGAATCCTGTCTCTCGCGTGTAGCCCCAACGGGGCCTCTTTCGTGTGTTCGGCCGCAGCTCCAAGCCTCCCTTCCCAGGTGGACTTCTCAGCGCTGGACGTCGGCAGCAAGGGCACCAACCAGGTTCCTGGCAAGCTGCTGCTGTGGGACACAAAAACCATGAAGCAGCAGGTCCGGGCCCTGCCCCAAGGGTGTCTGTGGGGCTGGGCCCCCTCCTGGGCAGGCACAGCCTACACCCCCCTCTCTTCTGAGTCTCTTCCCTCCCTTTGCTTTGATCTCTGCAGATTTTTTGTGTGTGTGTGTGAGGAAATTTCAAAGTTTAAGTATTGAAAAGTAGTAATACTTCAGTTGTTTAGATGTCTGGCGGCTTATTGGTAAGTTATTCTGAATTGTGCCACAAGTTTGGAACTCACATAGAACCTACTGGCGGCCTCTTGTGGCTTATTTTAAAAAAATGTTTAATTTCATTATTTTTTAATGTCTAGAAGCCTCATTGGTTTCTTTGAGTAGTTTTAGGTTTTAGGTTCACAGCAAAATTGATAGGAAGCCACAGAGCTTTCTTGTACATCCCCTCCGCCATCCACAGGCCTTGTCTCTCCTCTCTCAGCATCTGCCACCGGAGGGGTCCATTTGTTACAGCTGATGAGCCTGCACAGCATCACCCAAAGGCCATAGTTTCCATTAGGGTTCAGTCTTGGTGCTGTACATTCTGTGGGTGTGGACAAATGTATAATGACATGTATCCACCATTATGGAACCACACAGGGTATTCTCACCGCCTCCCCACCCCAGTTCCTGGCAACTGCTGAGCTTTATACAGTCGCCATAGTTTTGCTTTTTCCAGAATGTCATAAAGTTTAAATTAGTCTTTTCAGATTGGCTTCTTTCACTTAGTGTTAGGCAGTCAAGTGGTTTATTTTTTAGGAGACAATCTCCTCTGACTCTCTGTTAATTTAGGATTGCATAAAAATTAAAGCAGCAGCTAGAGCTAATGAGGACACATATATATTCTTAAGAGGTGACAGCCATGTGACAGCTGATAATTCTATGAGGAATCAGAACTGAGGACCTGTTCCCTCCCAGAACAGTAATGCTTCCAGCTGTGGCCCTAAGTAAGCCCCAGGGAGATTGAGTGTTGTTTAAACTCACCTGTTTAGAGGGCAGTGATGTTTCTTATTAAAATTAGTTTTGGAAGTGGTGTGGCCTTTTTGTTGAACAGGTTGTTTCCTGATATTACTGGACACTTGCAGGTGGGCTGGGTTCCAGGTGTTCAGTTCAGGCATCTGCCTGTGTAAATTGTATTTATTATAAATGGTATTTGTTCCCATTTGGAAGTCTCAAAGCTATTGGGGCCTTACCTGAGTTTTTGACTCATCTGTTGCTCTTCTCTAGTTCTCATCTAGGCAAATGTGTCTCTCTTAGAAACTAGGTGCCTTTCTGGGCCCATCCTTCTTCCTCGCCATGTACAATCAGTCCATGAGCAAACATTGTCAATTCTACTTCCAAAATGTGTTTCCAGTCTGACCACTTCTCTGCATACCTAGGGATACACTGAGACCCGCTCTCTAGTATCCCTCAGCGGGACAGCTGCAGGACCTTTCCTACTGTGGTGCCCACCCACCCGTCACCCCCCACAGCCTGGTTGGCAGGCAGACACTGTAGCACGTCACAGTCCTTCCTGCTGTTCCAGCTGTCCCATCCACATTCCCTAAGGCCTTGCTGGCTCTGCCCTCCCCACTGCTCCAGACTCCTGGTACTTCCTGTCCTCCTCACCCTGCAGCTCTAGGCCCTTCCTTTACGCTGTCCCTTCTCTAGAAGGTCCTTATCCCAAGATGCTTTCCTGTACACAGCCCAGTTTAATTGGGTCCTTCTTAATCTATCTTGTTATTTGCTTCTAAGGCACTGAACATGATTTGTAATTTTATATTTATTAATTTCAAATTTTTAATTAAATACTGACTACATACAAAAGAACTTTGAAATCAGGTGTATGGTATAATGAGAAAAAAAGCCATAAAATGAGCACCTATATATTATCACAGTTTTAAGATGGAACATTACCAGAACTTCTTTTATGTTCTTGTGTGCCCCTCCCCAATCTCACTCTCCTTCCCTCTTTCAGACAGATTTGTCTTCAATTTTGTTTTATTCTCTTACATTTTAAAATCTATTACTTTCATTTTTTTTCCTAGCTCCAGTTCTCCCTGGATCCAGAACCCATTGCTATCAATTGCACAGCCTTCAATCACAATGGGAACCTGCTGGTCACAGGGGCTGCTGATGGTGTCATCAGGCTGTTTGGTAGGCAAGCCTGCTGCTCATGGCAATCCTGGGCCCCTCCTTAAATGTCTCAGAGAAGAGGGTTGGATTTTTGCCATCTGAACTAGAGGCAAAAATCCCAATTCAAGCCTCATAATAGAACTTAACTTTGGTCAGAATCTGCTGTTTTCAAAACCTATAATCACCTTGCACATGATCAGTATTCATGGACGTGAGAGGGAGGGGCGGAGCTTAGCAGTCCCTCAGTTCTGAGCTGTTCCACCTGAGTCCTTGTGGTTTGCGTGAGATGCAAGAGGACACGTGAGAGTAAAGCCATCCTATCTGCTGGCTGGTTCATTCTCCCCGCAAGACTGTTAGAACAGCGTGTATCAGAATCATCTGGCATGCAGTGTAAAGATCCCCATGCTAGTCCTGTCCCAGCACACCTGGAGTCAGAGGGCCTGGGATGTTTCTAGGGACTGTGTCTTCTGCAGACCCCCCCAGTGGGAGGTTACAGAGGCCTCCTAGGAAGGCCTTGTGTCCTCCTGGCCATACGGACACCCCACATGAGCTCAGGCCCTGCCCAGGGACTCCTGAACCTCACTTTAGCCCCAGTGAAAGAAGCTTCTATTTAACAGCGGTTCAGTAGAATACTAGACACAGCAGAGGAGAGAGTTAGCAAACTGAAACACCCAGCAACTCTTCTCCAGCAGCGGTCAGCTCTGTGAGGCCCTCTGCCATCAGAACAGCTCCCACCTACTGGGCAGAGGGTGGGAGGTGCTGCCTGCCCTGGGTGAATGCCTCCTCAGGGCCCAGGCAGGAACCTTATTGGCATCTCATTGCCCCAGACATGCAGCAGCATGAGTGCGCTATGAGCTGGAAGGCCCACTGCGGAGAGGTCTGCTCCGTGGAGTTCAGCTACGATGAGAACACAGTGTACAGCATCGGTGAAGACGGGAAGGTAGGTGGGGGTGGGACTTAGGTCAGGAACTTCCCTTCCTCTGACGTATGCATCTGGGAGTCTAGAAAGCACCAAAAAGACCCTATGGGCTAGGTTTAAATCCTGGCCTACCATTTACTAGTGCTGTGACCTTGGGCCTCTCCCTACCTCAGTTTCATCATCTATAAAATAAGGAAGATAATAGTAACCAATCACAGGATCTTTGTGAGGTTAAAATGAGTTCAGTGGGAGCTAGCTGTTGTTATGAAAGGGGAGAACCACCACCTACTTGTTGTAGCGAAAGTGACTCATCCCGCTTGCATGGAGCAGTGGGGTCCGGGCTTGGGCTTGGGATGTGCTTTGCTGAACTTGGTCATTGGGTGGTCACAGTGTGGGCATGTGGAGTTTGCCAGGGGGCAAGGGGCAGCTTCCCAGAGGCAGTGCATAGAAGACTGAGCTGAGTCAAGAAATGTAAAAAGAAAGGCAGGGGGAGAAAAGGTAAAAATAACCACCCCTTGTAGATTCTCCAGAAGGATCTTTGGAAAGGGGGCTGGGGAAGAGTAGGCAGAGGTGGGAGAAGACTTTCTTTTCATGTACACTCTCCTGTACCTTTTGGATTTTATACTATTCACTGTTATTGCCCATTTGTTTTTTGGTGTTTTTTTTAAATATATTTTTATTTATTTTTACTTTTGACAGAGAGAGAGAGATACAGAGACAGAGACAGAGAGAGAACTGAACTGGGGGAGCTCCCAGTTCAGCATATGGTTCTGCACGGGCCAGGGCCGGGATTGGATCCCTGGTCCCCGGCGCTGCAAAGTCAGCGCTTAACCCACTGAGCCATCCCGGCTTCCCCAAGTTATTGCCCATTTGAAAACAGTAATTACAAAATAAATTCTTCATTTATAAGTGGGAAGGTACTTCTAAATTAAAGCCTGACTTCCTGATTATTTAGGTAGGATTCTCAGGGAAGAGGTTGCACCCAGGTGGCCTGGGGTAGGCTAAAGGCTTGTATACACTATGATATGTGAAGCTAAGTTTATAACTGCATGCTCCTGTTCAGTTGATTGCACTACTGAGAAACTAGAAGTATATTTGGAATTTGTCCTTTCTGCTTTGTTCCTAAATCAGAAAAATCTAGTTGGGTTCTAACCCTCATAATAATAACAGCAACGATGGTCACTTTGTTGCATCAGCAATGATAATAACAGTCACTTGAAGCATTCTCTCACTTCAGAGATAGGAATCCACGCAAAGGCGGTTGCCCACCCTATTCCACTCTTGGGGTCAGGCCAGAGAGAAAGTTTGACCTTGAGGTGAGGTTGCTGAATCTATAGTTTCTGCCCTAAAAAATGAAGGGTCATCCCATTACCCTTCCTGGTGGCCTATGGACCAAGGAGCTCTGCTGTGGGGCCGTCCCACTCCTTCTCACAGGCCAGCCCCACTGAGAGCGCACTCTGCTTGTGCTTTGTGGCTGCAGTTCATCCAGTGGAACATCCACAAGAGTGGCCAGAAGGTGTCCGAGTATGGCCTCCCCGCAGACGCCACGGGCCCCTTCGTGCTGTCTGGTTACAGTGGCTACAAGCAGGTTCAGGTTCCACGGGGCCGGCTCTTCGCTTTTGACTCAGAGGGAAATTACATGCTGACGTGTTCTGCCACCGGGGGCGTCATCTACAAGGTACCTGGGGGTGTCTGGTCCTGCTCTCCTGGTGCTCCCACTCAGAAAGAGGCACGAGCCCCAGCTCTGGGGACAGTGCAGTGTTAGGGTTCTGAGTGGAGGGGGCGGGGTCCTTGGGGAAGACCCCTGGGGGCCATCTGGGGAGAAGAGGAGGAGGAAGGCAGGCCTTGGTGGGGTGAGGGGGCAAGAGGGGTGCAGAGGTGGGAAGGAAGGAACCTTCTAGGCTGTTGACCGTGGATGGTGAACCCAGGAAATCAGGGGCTACCTTCAGTCGGCTCCTCTTTTTCATACATTGTGATGCTTTGGGTGACTTACTCTGTTCTTAAAAATTAGCTCCATAATTTCTTATAATTGCTATTGGGAAATATTGTAAAGAGATTACTGTTTACAAGTGTAATTTTATTTGATTACTTAAAAACTGAGTTTCAGGTAGGCTGTCCTTTGCTCTTAGTGTGATTTTATGTTTTGTGTGTGTGTGTGTGTGTATATATGTATTTTATTTTTAATCATGCAGCCTTTGTCATTTGTCCTGATCAGCTTATGTGATTTGCAGTCAGATTTGTTCAATGCCCAGTTAATGGGTTGAAAGATTTTCCCTTATGTAGTTTTTAAAATGCCAATAATGGGGTGTGATTGCTAAAGAAATGTAATGGATTTCAGATCCCATTTTTACAATCTATAGACAATTTATGATTTTAAAGATCTTTTCTCCATGAAGGCCCAGTACTCCCTGTCTCTTGCTCACGATGTTATCTGTAGCTGGGTGGGTCAGGATTCAGTCTGCTCCTGGTTTCCCTCTCCTCGTTACCTCCCGACTCCATACACCTGCGTTGAGTCCTGGCCGGCAGGTGCTGGTGTCATAGAGAACAACCACATGTGTACATTGATTGAGGGCCTGCTGGTGCCAGTATGTTCTGCACGCTGCAGGATGACCACACTGCAGGAGTTGACCCAGATCCTGCCGTTTTGTAGCTTGCATTTCCTGGGAGAGCTAACCTAGAACAAAGAAGCAGATAGATGATATAATGCCCAGGAGCGGTGGTAGTGCTGACAGGGAGCAGTGGGTTGTGAGGGGGCCTGGTCCACAGGAAGTTAAGGATGGCAGAGAAAATTCTCTTTTTAGAACCTGTCAGGGACTTGTTTCCCACTTAACATGAAGAAATAACTGTAGTCAGGAGAGCAAAGGCATTTCCTGGTCCCAGAAATTTAACAGATTTTCTGGAAAGATAGGCACATGCGCCTGGGCACATAAGGTGGGCACGTGTACCTGGGCACATCCTCTGATGGGGGTGGCAGCTCACGGCTCGAGGCAGTTTGGTGGGTCAAGTGGTTGTGGTTGTGGACAGCGTCTGCTCATGCCTGCTCCTGTCTCCTGTCCTCTTGCAGCTGGGCGGGGATGAGAAGGTTCTGGAGAGCTGCTTGAGCCTGGGTGGCCACCGCGCCCCTGTGGTCACCGTGGACTGGAGCACGGCCATGGATTGTGGGACCTGCCTCACCGCCTCCATGGACGGCAAGGTCAAGCTGACCACCCTGCTGGCCCACAAAGTCTGAAGGGACCTGCCCCAGGAGACATCATGGAAGCAGTATTATCGTGGGGGTCGTGGGGGTGGGCAGAGCTGAGACAGGGAGGAAGGGAGCCCCACTTCTGGCTGCCTGCCAGTGCAGGGAGACTGCAGGGGATGGCTCTTTGGGGGTTTGGGGCGCTGTCCCGCTGCAGTGACCAGAGCGGAACCACGTGAGGACGAGCAGGCTGGCCTGTGCCAGAAGCACACTCCAGACAGCGGCAGAATCGCTCAGGAAGCGGAAGCACTGTGATGGCTGCTCTGTTGGCCCAGGAGAGATGGACAGTATTTTGTATATATTTGCTCTGTTTTCTTTCTTACTTTTTTTTTTAAAGAATGTTCTGTGGCTACCTGGTGTCTCTTTCTGGAATGTGTGTGTACAGTAGAGGGTCACCCTTCACCCTCTGCCCTGTGACGGACAGCCCAGGTCGCCCACCCCAGCTCTTCGCTAGCCCTGGGGCTGAGTCCCGTCGGAGGTTTGCGTGTTGGTTTACCGTAGAAGGACTTCCTCTCTCTCCCATTCCACAGGCAAAGGTTTGTGCAGTTTCTGTCTCTTCAGGTTCAAGTCTAGGAGGCCGCAGTGTTCCTTGTCTTCCACGCAAGCTGGTGGAGCTTCTTGGGATGAGGGTCGGGTCTGAGGCTGCTTCTCCTGGCTGCGCCTCCCTCTGGTGGCTGTGGTTTCCCAGCACCTCTGTCGTTTGTCCTCCTCTTTCAGCTTCACATCCTTGAGGTTGAATGTAGGCAGCTGCCAGTGCCCTCTGCTGGTTAATGGCCAGATGCCTGGAGCAAGTTGGCCAAGTGCTAGGGCTAGAACTTGGGGTTCAGGGCATCCCCGCTGTGTCCACAGCCCTGCCTGTGGCCTGCCCTCTGCTTCCTGGCTGGGGTGGGATCTTTATTTATTTATTTAAGATTTATTTTGTTTGCGAGAAGGTGACAGAGACAGGGGAGAGAGAGAGAGACGGGGGAGGGCTCAGAGCAGTCTCCATAGTTGTACATTATTAGCTGTGACATAGTTTCATTCCATACAGGTGGATGTGGGGCTGTGTGGGGTGGGAACTGAACTAGGGGCCTTCCATGTGGCAGGTGAGAACCTTCA
The DNA here is from genome assembly GCA_004027555.1 of Craseonycteris thonglongyai. Taxonomy (NCBI): domain Eukaryota; kingdom Metazoa; phylum Chordata; class Mammalia; order Chiroptera; family Craseonycteridae; genus Craseonycteris; species Craseonycteris thonglongyai. The sequence continues at coordinate 15,658 of PVKE010017336.1, forward strand.
CTGCCATCTCAGTGGTTACTAGTTGAGTCACACACAGTTCAGCATATGGGTTTGCACCGGCTGGGGCCGGAATTTGATTCCCGGGACCTCGTGGTTACAAGGCAGGTACTCAACCTGTTAAGACATCCCAGCATCCCCTGGGGTAGAACCTTGAAGAGAGTCAGGTGCTTGCATGGGGTGAACAGAAATGAGAAGATGGCTCCTCTTCTCCCACTTGCATTTCCATCTGAGGCACAGTCTCCACCATTAAGCTTCGTGGTGGGATCCCAGGCCTGCGCCTCAGGGGCAGGCAGCCTTGTTGCCAAGCTGTTCGTAGTAGGTGTTATAGAGCTTCATTGGCTCCAGCCCAGTCCTGGGGTGCAGGTCTGGAGTAGGGTACTCCCAGTTACCTACTTTTGGAAAACCATAAAGAAATTGGTACTAAAGCCTTTGCTCCATTCTGCTGGGAAATGGTGAGAAAGAAAGGAGGTATTTGTGTGGCTTGGTTATGAGCCACACCAGAGACTTAGTAATAAGTAGCCACTTACCCATTTTACTTATCTATATACCATGGTAATCCTCTGTTCCAATGAAGAAAACCAAGACTTGTCCATATATAATTTTCCCATCTGCGCTGAAACAGCAACCTTATTTATCTCACCCAGCGATTCTATAGGACATTTGAAACGTGGTCATGTGTTTCATTTGAGTGAGAGAATTCATTGTGTAACTTCAAAGTTTTTTCTGAGTTTGTCTTATTACCCTTTTCTTCTCAATACGGGTCTCCACAGCTTACTGAAATGTTTTAAGGATTGTGGATAAACAAAGAACACTTGAGCAACTGCCTCTTATTTCCTTTATGCTCCAGGCTAGACCCCCAACTCCCTCTTGGTTTGAGGTTGACTCACAGCTGGATGTGATGGAGGCTCCACCAGAAGCAATTGTGGGAGGTTCTACCACACCTCCTAAAAGCATAAAACCAAACCGCAATACTGCCTAAAACATAAAACCCAAACACCATTAACCTCTGACCTTTTCGAATTAGCAAATACAGTACTCTGCGTTGTGGGCAACCTTGCCCCCTCCTGGCCTGTTTCTCCCTAGCGCTCGCTCCATCCTGAGTGCATGTCAGCATGTCCTCATCCGCGTGCTCCTCTCTCTCCACCCACACATCCTCCAGTACAGTATGTCAACACTTACATTTGCCTCTCCTTCACAATACCTGCTCAGCATCTTCCCAGGCCCCAGCAAGACTCCTGTTTTCTTAGGCAAGGGCAGCATAGAAGAAACAATCAAGCTCATCCAACCACAGGCCCCCATACCTGCATGCCCGGCACTGGTGTGGGCCCTGGCTCTGGTGAGAGCCTCGTGGTGCATTTTCCTCACTGTCCTGGGACCTGTCTGTGTCCTGCCTGCTTCTGCTCCAAGGCCTCACGAGTATGTCCCAAGGATAGCATTGAAAACACTTCAGGAGTTCACTCCAACCCATCCAAATCCCACAGCTCAGGTTACCCTGACTTGGGCTTCTTGATTGTCAAACAGAAAGCTTTTTGTGCAGACAACAGGTTTCCTGCTCCTCAGACCTCATTTTTCAGCTGGCTGTGGGAAGAGGTTTAACGAGACAAATATGGAGGACTCAGTTCTAATAGCAAGTATTCTCTGTTCCTTTATTCACAAAACAAAGTGACACATCATCTCCATCAATTAGAGTTGGGTTTGTCCTGGCTCACAACTTGTGAGAGCAAAAGATCCTAGAGGTCAGTGGTTCTAGAACCTTCATGGGACCAGAGGAAAAGCAGGTCCTGCTGTCGCCCTCCAGAGGCTGGTGCAGAGCCCAGGCTTAACCAGCAGCTCAACGACCGCAGTGCTGGACAGGTTGATTTTGTGACTTGAAACCATTGATTTATCTCCTTAAGCCTTGCTTGACTTAAACTTCCCCCAGACCAGCCTACTTCCCCAGGAAGGGGGGTGAATATTCAAGAAGAGAGGTGAATGTGCTTTGGAGAAATGAAAGGCACCACACAGGTGGGAGGGAGAGCTCCTGGCTTCAGAGTTGTCGGGTCTCCAACTTTGGATCACGCTCCCCTACCTGCACATCTAATGTGTGGACGGTAATCATCCTATTATTAGCTAATTTGTTGTAAGTCACATTTCAAATGGCTGTTTTGAAAATTTTGCATTTGGGGGCAGACTGTCAGTTCTGATCATCCTTTTGCCTCAAAATGCAAAATAGAAGGTTCACCTGTGACTACTTATGCTTGTGTTTTTAGTCACGTCTATGACCTGGGGGTTTCTTTCTGGCCTCCTGTAGGCCGCTTTCAACTATGCCTGTGGTTTTAACTAAAGCTAGATGCCAACTCCACATGTAAGCGACTGTGCTCAGCGGCAGGCTGAGAACACACCAGCCAGGACACTGGGGCAGCTTTGTGGAGCCACCTCGTTCACAAAGGGAACACCTTGGCTGCCAATTTGAAGAGTTAATACTAGTAGCGCCTACTTTAAGATAACAAATATAAACAGTGACTTTAATGTCTTTTCCTGCACTCTAGGGGCTCACCTTGAGCCCCCAACCTGTTCCCGTGGGGGGTTTTGCCCCCAGCAGGGAGCAGTGAACTTGACTCTAGTGCAAACCCTGAGCTTTCAAAAATACAAACTTCTCCCCTCACCCTAATTTCTGATTCAGGAGGCTCAGGAATTCATACATTAACAAAGACCAACTAGCAAGCCTCAAATAGAGCCACATTTGGGGACTGTTAAAAAATATTCTGGGATGCTAGGGTGACTCAGCAGGTTAAGTGCTCGCTTTGCAACCCCGGGGACTGAGGATCAAATCTCAGCCCTGGCCCATGCAGACCCATATGCGGAACTGGGGTGTGCTTCCCATGCAGGAGGCCCCCAGTTCAGTTTTAGACCCCCCTACCCTCCCGGTTTGGCCCTGGCTTGAGGGGATGTGCCTCCCATGCGAGGGGCCCCCAGCCCAGTTCCCACCCTGCATGACCCCCGCCCACTTGTATGGAATGAAACCATGTAAAAAACTGATGACATACAACTATGGAGACTGGCTCTGGGCCCTCCCCACTTCTCTATGTCTCTGTCTCTGTCAAAAACAATAGAATAAATCTTTAAAAATATATATATATTCTGTTAAATAAAAAATTTTCATGACGCTTGTTAAAGAATGATAAAGTAGACTTTATGCTACAGTGGAGCAACTACAGTGGGATTTCGCAGTGGGTAAACATGGGGCTTGAGTAAGGTGACCAGATTTTAACATTGGTAAAGTGGGACACCATTGACCGGGGGGGCAGGGGGTTCGTGATTAAAAATTTGGTCTATCTCCCGCCGTTCCCTAGCTTGTCGTGCATTCTTTCCAAAAATCGGGACTTTTTTAAAATGCTGCGGGACGCAGGACGAATTGTTAAAAATCAGGACTGTCCCGCCAAAAGCGGGACGTCTGGTCACCTTAGTAACTCCTAATACAAAAGAGAAAAGTGGGGATTTATAGCCAAGGAGCAGGTTGCAGGGTGGCGGGGTCAGTGGATGGAAAATTATTAAGAGAAAACAAGGGATAAGAGGGGATTCTGGCTAACCGACCTAACAGGATTTTTGCCGAGGGCAACATGGGTGATCAAACATCAAGTGGGGGTGGAGGGTGGGGGTAGTGGAGCATGAGGAACCCCATCAGATTCGAGGGTAATCAGATACTGAGGATGGGAGACTATGGCTAAACTAGCTTAGCAGGATTCTTGCTAAAAATTGCACAATGTAGACATGAACACGGAAGCCCAAAAGTCAGGGCCTCGTGGAGGCGGGGAGCCTATCTAGAGTTTGGTCATCATGGAGAGACTGTCAGGACCCAGGACAGCGGGGCCGGCTTTTCACATCTGCAGGCCGGGGGCGCGGACATAGCGAGCGGCCTGCAGGGGGCGCGCCCGGGTCTCGTGCGAGCCGGGGGTTCGTAGCCGGAAGTGCGGAGCCGGAGCCGGAGCCAGGGGCGCGCTGGAGCCCGGGACGTGCGGCGCTGGGCCGGCGGAGGTGCGCGCGAGGCGGGGGGCCGGGGCCGGGGCCGGGGCCGGGGCCGGGGCCGGGGCCGGGGCCGGGGCCGGGGCCGGGGCCGTGGCCGTGGGGCTTCATCACCGCGCCGATTCCGCCGGCCGGGCCCGCCCCGGAAGTCAAGGGGTGCGAGCCCGGCCGGCGGGACCCCGGGCTGGCGGAGACCCAGCTCTGCGGCCTCCCGTGGGTCGGGAGTAAGCGATGTGGGCGGTTCCTGTATTCAGTGAGGTCCCGCGTGGCTGACCCCGTGGCTCCCGCCCCCGCAGGCCGGCGCTTGCCTGTAGCCCGGGCGGCGCCCTGTCCCCATAGCAGGGCGGGCTGAGTCAGGAGAGCTGGGCACGTCACATGCTTGTCACCTGCTTGCGGGGCCGGCCCGGGTTTTCCCAGCTCGCCCTGCGCCGCCTGGGTACCTCCAGGGTTTGGAGCCCTGGCTAGTAATAGCTTTGTGACACTGGGAATTGCTAATTCTCAGTTCCTTTCTGTAAAGTGGATTTAATAATACCTGCCTGGGGGTCAAATAAATGTATATACATCGACTGCTCTGTGCCTGTGCCTAGCGGTTAGTGATCATTGATGTGGGAATGACTGTTCACTGCCCGAATTTGGACAGAAATGGGTATATCGGCAAAGGTCAGCCCTCTGGCAGGACAAGTTAGGATGATGTCTGGCTAATTGTTTTCTTTCTTTTTTTGTTTTATAAAGATTTATTTTATTGATTTTGACAGAGAGAGACAGAGAGAAGGGGGAGGGCCCAGAGCTGTCTCCATAGTTGACAGCATTAGTTTTCCATATAGTTTCACTCCACAGGTGGGTATAAGGCTGTGCAGGTCAGGAACTGGGCCGGGAGCCTCCCACATGGGCCTGGGCAAGAGCTGAGCTGGGTGCACAGCCCAGTTCAGCATGTGGGTCCGCATGGGCCGGGGCCAGGATTCGATCCTGGGTCCCCGGGACTTCAAAGCGAGCGCTTAACCCGCTGAGCCATCCCAGCTTTCCCTAATTGTTTTCTTAACACCTGAAGCGCCCAGGCTATTTTGTCTTGCTTACCGCTTGGCCCGTTATATCAGATTTCACCGAATTGCTGGCGACCGGAGATCTGTTTAGGTTGCTGGATGTTTATATATAGAATATATTTACTCTGTGAATATTTATTATTTACTGCAATTTGTACAATGTATTATTTGAGTAATGCTTTATATTCAGTCAGTTGTCTGTGATTCTTGTTCCAGTGCAGTATAAGATTTTTCTTTACCCGTGAACGTGAAAATGTCCCCTAAACAGGGCGAAATTGTAGCGAAGGAAGACAAAAAAGGAATAACCATTTTAAATGGAAAGACAAGCGGGACATCTTACTTATTTAAAATTTATTAATAGAATGTAATTTTTTAAATTTTATATCGTCAGTTAACATACAATACTGTGGCCTACACAAAAAGTATACTGTCAGTCACCAGTGACTGATGCGGTCCGAACGGAAAGTTTAGTGTCGGTCACCGGTGACTGACATAGTGCTTAACGTGTTAAATTGTAAACAGCCATTCTAGATGAACAGTAAGTGACCAGGTTGTGGTTCAAAACGAAATCTCTTACTGGCTGACTACCCTTTCTTGGTAAGCCACTGCTGCAGTGAGATCCTCCCTAGGCAGGAGCCCTGAGCTGACTGCTGAGTGGGAGGGAGGTAGAGACCCTGCACCTTTGGAGGAAGGGGCTGAGGTGGAATCAGGGTGGGGGTGGGAAGAAGAGAGGCCAAGTTAGATGAGAGGCTGCCTGGGTCCTTCTGGATTCCACATTTCAGGAAGACAGGGGCAGTTGTGCTTCCTGACCCCTACTGCTGGTTAAAATTGGACCAAAAATATCTTTGGACTGAGGGAGGGATTGTTGGCCAGTGAAACCTTACTGTAAATTGAAATGGTCTCAAGGTTTCTTGTAACCACACCAAGACAAATAGAACGAGAAGTCTGGAGAGAGATCCTCGAGAGGTACTTTAGGGGTAGGACAGGCTGGGAGCCTTGGGCACAGAACATCTGGGGTGGCAAGGAGAAGGGCGGGTACCGCCTTGGCTGGGGACCTATGGCAGGTCAGAGGGCTGCTCTCCCTGAACACACCCCCCTCGTGCCCTGTGAATGGCCCATCTGAGTCCCTAGGCCCTGCTCACCACCCAGGTCACCTCTGACCTTCCCCAACCAGTACTTGTGGCTGATGTCTGGGAGTATTCAAACTTATTAGAATTTGCTGGACTTTGTTCTTCTTTGTAGGAACTAAAGCTTGACTCCCAGTCGGGATAAACAGACCTACAATTCCTGGTGCGATTAGTGGGATTCACGGTCCTGAGTTAGAAAAGCAAGTCAGTAAGTGTGGGCCCTGACTCCTCAGCGACTAGAGAGATGGCAGCCTTGAATTCTGGAGATAAAAAGAGAGTCCTTCCCACCTGGATGACAGCCCAGGCTGAGAGGAGAGTAGTGCCAGTGAAGACCTCGAAGAGGAGAACGGCGGCGGTGCCAGTGGCCGCAGCAAGGTGGGGCATCTTGGCCGGGGTCAGTCGGTGTCGAGAGCAGGAGGGGGAAGGATTTGGGGGCATCACAGCTGCCGGGACTGGGTCTTCCCGTGTTGGCAGAACGGTGAGGTGGGTGGGTGTCACAATCGGCAGACAACTCTTCAGCTGTTAGGAGGCTCACAGGCTGCATGCGGGAGGCAGAGTGAGCTGTACCCTCACATACAGGCGCCTCTGCCTCTGTTGGTGAATCTCTACCATCGGGCCCTCCTGTGTCAGCTCCCAGATAGTGACTTCCCTTCCCAGGCCAAGTTGTCAGACAGCAGCTGTCCAAAATGCTAGTCTCTTCATTTGCAACAAAAACTGGCCATCAAGTGGGCAAGAGGAGTGGACCAGGTGGTCCAGTTTTCCTGCGGGCAGATCTGCAGAGACAGATGGAGTCGCTAGGCCAGCGTGAAGGCAGAGGCTGTGGGGCGGGCTAGTGGAATGATGGTAATGGTGGGGTCCTTAGGCTGCCCGGGAGGGGACGTCCCTGTGCTCTCCTGACGGCAGCGGGAGCTCAGTGCTCCCCCTGTGGCTCTGCCTTTTCTGGGGTCTCTTAGCGGACCAGCCTCGCTCTCTGATTGTCACTGCCCGTCTGTTCAGTGTTCAGGCAGGTCTCAGCCTAATGGTCTCTGTGTGACCTGCTCGCATCAAGTGCGGTGTGGCTCTCAGGAGCGGCTGTCACGCTCTCTTTCCAGATCTGTGGGGGAGTTGGCAGAGGGTGACCCACCATGCCAATCACTGGTCATAAGGATGAGGTCGCATTGGTGCCCTGAGGAAGCTGCCACTTCCAGAGCCTGGGATGCGACGCCCTTGCTCTCCTTTCCTTCCTCCGCGTGAGACCTGATGCCTCCTGTCCCCATCTGTAGCATCGTGCCTTTCTTTCAGGCTTCCTGCGGTGAAGACTGTGTACTGCATGAGTGAGGCCGAGCTCGTAGACGTTGCTCTGGGCATCCTGATTGAGGTAAAGGCAGCGTGTCTATTCTTACTCTTACGTCCACAAACTAGACTAGGCCCTTGGTGTCTGTCAATAGAAGAGACAGACGCCCTGCATTTTCAGGCGTCCTAGGGGAGCCCTGTCATCGGTCCGCCCTTCTGCCACCTGCCCCTTCTCCCCTTAGTCTCTCAGGCCACGGTCCCATGGGCTCTCCCCCTGTGAGTGTGACCGGCCCATTTGGGGCTGGCTGCCTGGGTTTGGTTCTGGCAGAAGGAGAGCATCCCTCTGTGTTGGAGGGGACTGTGTGCTGGTGTGCATGCAAAGGGGACAGGAAGTCTTTAACAGCGGGTGTTCACTGAAGGGTCTGTGGGGTGAGATGACTTCTTACACTGCCCTTCAGCAGAATGCCACGGGAGTGGCTTCCTGAAGTGCATAATAATTGTACCCCCTCAGAGATGGGTAGTGGACTAGATAGTTGACCCGGGTAGTTTTATATATTGTCTCATTTAGTCCTTGCTTAAGTAAGTAACCCAGTGATAAGAGTTAATTCAGATACTATGATCCCCCTTTTACAGGTGAAGAAATTGAGACTCAGGGATTTTCCCTTAGTTACATAGCCAGTAAGGGACAGTATAGGCCCACATTCATTTTACAGGAAGGGGGAGACCCAAAAAACCCTGGAATTATCTTTCTTTGATGTAAGAGGGATTGTGCACTCAGAATTTGTTCCTCCAAATCAAATGTCAACCAAAGTTATCTGGGAGTTTTGAGAAGGTTGTGTCAGGATTTGAGGAAGAAACGTCCAGAGTTGTGGCAAACAGATGACTCGTGTGCCTGCCCACAACACACTGAATATTCTGCAGTTTTTGATGAAAACAGCATGACCTCCATGGCCTATCCTCCCTATTCACCCGATAGCAACTCCCCTCTCCCCTTCCCGATGAAAAAGGTCCTCAAAGGGAAATGTTTTGCCAGAGTGGAAGAGGTAAGAAAAAAAAAAAAACACGACAGAATCACTGAAAGGCATCAAAATTGACTACTAGTTCAAAAACCGTTTGGAGCCATAGAAAAAGCACGGTAAGTGTGGCAGGTCACATCCAACAGAGAGCACTTGGAAGGTGACTGAAGTTTAAACATGTCAGCATAAATACACCATTTTTTATAATTAAATTCCAAGTATATCCACTGCTCCTTCCATCTGCCACTCTGCCTCTCCAGACAAGTATTTATTTCTTTTTTATGCTCAGGTTATCCTCAGGCCCCTGCCCCCTTCTCTCCCAAGTTGGTCTTGATATCTTCTAGAACTTTGGAGAGGTTGGAGCAGTGCTGGAACCTGGTCACATTCTGGCTTCACCATTCCCAAAGCAGTTAGGGAAAGAAAATAAGTGTCTTGCCTGCCATTTCTTCACAGAGGCGAAAACAGGAAAAGGCCTTGGAGCAGCTGCTGCCTCTGGCAGGCGCTGATAAGCCAGAGCTCTCCCCCAGCGGCTCAGCCAGTTCTCCTGGGAGCACAAGTGAGGACGAGGACAATGGGAAAGACACCCTTCCCCCAGGCCGCAGCCCTGCTCAGGAGCCTGCAGGCTCTGACTCAGCCTGCAGCACAAGCCCTGAGGACGAGGACCACGAAGAGGACGAGTTGAAGTATGTCAGGGAGATATTTTTCAGCTAAGGGGTGGACGACCCAGGACACTTCCCAGAGCAGCTGAAGGAATTGGGCTGTTCCCAGCTCCACACCTCCTTGGGCTGGGGACTTTCACCTCGCAGCAGCCCAGGACACTCTGGGCCTTGGGAGGTCAGGAATCAAAATGAGCTCCCATTAGAATTCCTCTTGACACTGTCCTCCCAGCTCAGGGGTTCTGCAATCCTAGTGTCTGTTGAATTCCGTTACCAGGCTCCAGGGAAAATGAGGTGGTGGTCAAACTTACTTAAAATGAAGAATCATCTTAATAATTCTCAGGGATGCTGGGATAGCTCAGCGGTTGAGCGTTTTCCTAACAATTGTGAGGTCCGGGGTTCAAGTCCCAGACCAGCTCGTGGCACCCCGATATGCTGAACTGCAGCACAACTGGTAGCCGCTGAGATGGGTCAGCAGTGGAAGGTTCTTGCCTCCCAAGTGAGAGGTCCCCAGTTCCGTCCCCGCCCCGAGTGGCCCCATATCCACGTGTGTGGAATGAAACTGTCACTACTAATGATGTACAACTATGGAGACTGCTCTGGGCCCTCCCCCTGTTTTTCAAAGAAAAAAAGTATGGCTGCTAAAGACACTGGAATTCGTCCACTTTAGTTAGCACAATCTCTCCCTAAGGAGGAACCTGATTTAAAAATGGTTTTCATCACAAGGTCCCCAATCACTCGTCCAGTCCTGCAGGTAGACATACTGTCCACAGTGCTCTGCTCTCCCTGGGAGCTTGAGGGTTCACTGTATAGATTGTTAGAAGCCTCCTACCAATCAGACCTCTTACCCTGAGCTGCTTCCTTCTACTTGGTGACCTTGGTCTGATCCCTAGGTAGTGTCAATGGAAAAAAAAACTTCCAGGTTTAAGAGAAAGTTTATAAGAATTTATTTGACAATTGCTGGGAAGCAAAATCTCAATGGATTGAGAAAATGCTCAGGGAAATGGCAGTGTTGCATCTTATTTTATAAATGAAAATCAAAGGGATAGAGTTACATGAAATTCATTAGTGGTAGATTAAGGACGTGGGAGAAAGCAAAGGGGGCGGGAATCTCTGGAATTGGATAAAAAGTAAATTGGAGAGACATACTTGTATACTGGTGGGTACAGGATAGTTAATAGCATTTTACAACACATAAGTATGATAATCGGGGCAATACCATGACAAAGAGGGATTCTATGGTTTCCTGCTTTGGTAAGGTGGGTTGTGTCCTGGGTGGGGGTGGAGGGTGTCCAGAAAAAGGGATTACTAACATTCTAAGGGTGTGTTATCTTAAATGCAGAAAGACAATAGACAGGCTCACTTAAAGATTCGCCTTTGTCAAGGAAGCTATAGGCCAAAGATGTGACTTGCTGCCATGGCTCACCTTAGTTAGAAATGTTTATGTTCAGGCCATTCTATGTGGTTATTTTTGGTCTCTGAGCATGTAAAGCCCATTTTGTAGTAAGAGGGCAGTCAAGGCCGAATTTTTTTTAAGTTAAAGGGAGCAAATGGGAAGCAGTCAGATCCTGTATCTTCATTAAATATGCCCTGATCTTTGAGCTATCATAATCCGAATTTTTTCTCTGATTGTCTTATGTTTTGTTTTTGTTTTTGCATCTAGTATAACATTTACAAACTAGGAACAAGAGCAATAGTATTAAACTAGTAACACCGATTATGAGCAGAAAATGTCCTATATTAAACAAGTATTGAGTAGGAGGGGAGCAAACATTCTAGCCAACCAAAGAACCCTTTACGTGCATTATCATAATTAATTTTTTATTAAGCTTGAGGCAAGCAGCTAGAGGTAGGAATTAGGTCTCTGATATGTCCAGCATGTCCTGTGGAAGGCGCCTGCCTAGAAGAACAGGCGACCTCCCTTTCTCCACCCAGACCCCACTACTGTTACTATTAACCACAAAAAGGAAGTTAAAGGGTACAGATTACACACCAGTTCAAACCAGTCACCAATGCTGGTGCAGTAGGGGTTATAATGGCCTTTATTTCACCTAAGCCTTAATATATAATACCATCATTATAATATACATATGCCTAGAAGTTCATTACTGTCATTATAACAGACTGTACTCTAGGAAGGAACATGCACAGTTAAAAGAAGGTGATGTAATCGCCCCCTGTCAACCAAGACTGTCAATCAAAAGGCCCCCACACCCAGAAAGGTGTGACTCCTAAGGAATAAAACTACCATGGCCCCGATAGGGTCCTTGAGCCATTCTTGCACTCGGTCCTCCTATCTCTTTGGAGTGTACTTTCGCTTTCAATAAACTATCCTTTCTGCTACGCCCCCCTTCTCAGGAGTGTGCTTCTACTTTTAATAAATGATTCACCCCTGTACTTCCTACGTGTCTTGCTCAATTCTTTGTTTGGGACGCCAAGAACCTGGATACCGCGCTGAGGAGGATCCCGTTCTCCAGTAACAAGCTGACAACATGTTGCCCTCTCTCATCTACTGCTATTTGTACCTTATGATAAATTTGGCCAGATGAATTAAGACTATTATTTCATGATCTAGAAGCTCTAGTTTTTCTTCTAGTTAATTCCTTTCCACAGAAATGACTTCATGAAAAAGATTAAGTTCAATTTCCTAAAACATTGGGTTTTCAGTATCCATACTATCGTAGGTTTCATTAACCTCGGGCAAAGTTAATTTGCCTATAACTTCAGTATTACACCACATTCCTATAGCATTTACTGTAAACCTGATGTCATTACAATAGAAATCAGTATGACAGAAGAAATATCTAACCCCAATACTAACATCCCTTCCCATATACCACATATTATTTATTGCTGTGCATACAATAGGCCAGAATTGGGTGAATTCAGAATTCCATAAAGATTGGGGACATAACTATTAACCTTTTTGATCTTCATAATCAGATAATGAGATGGGTTCCCATCTATTATTACTTAATATGACCCATCCACTGTCCATTGGAAGTATTCTAGTATGGGTGGTCCCTATATCAGCCAGTTAAACTACTGAAAATCTTCGTTTAGAATTTAATTGAGGTGCTTGTGTTTTTAAGATAACATTGTAAATCACACTTCCCATCTAAAATTTTCCAAAGTTCAGGGGTACCATAGGAGACCTATAAGTGGCCTGGGCTTCTGCACCCATTATGGTTGGCCATTGTTTCATAGCTACTTCAGATTCCATTTGTATTAGCGTAGATAATAGGCCTTGTTGAGTTGGGGTGCAGACACAGTCCCATTGCTGGGTTTGTGCATGAGATTTGATAGTCTGTCGAGTGTGTTCTATCCACTTAGCTAGACCAGTGGTCCCCAACCTTTTCCTACTCATGTACCCCTTTAAACCCATTTCTATAAATTGTTGTTGTTTTTAAAACAGCTCTTTTTAAATACACTTCTCTTCAGTGCTTATCTTAATGTAAAATAGTGGAAATGAGGCAATAAGTTAGGATAGAAAAATTACACTAAAAGCACAAACCACATTTAATTTTACAATATTCTTAACAGTTAAATGTTATATTTGTTGCATACCCCTGAATGCCCAGGGGTATGCACTAGGGTCTCATTATCTTTTCATGCTGAGTCCCATCCTTGTACTTAATCTTGAAATAACATTCCCTCCATATGACCTATTTTAGATAGTCTTTTTCTAGTTAATGACCTTCATTAGCTGCAAACTCAGCTTGTTCCAGAATACCAAGGCCAGCTCCCAATCCTCCCAAGTATTAGAATTTCCCTTTTATTTCCTATCGAAGGCCAATGTTGCATCCACCAGGAAAGCTGCTGCCATTGGGGGCTTACATTGAATGGACTCCTATTGGTGTCTCCCAAGCCATAGTTACAAGAGTATATGTAACCCCCAAATGGGCTAGAGTTTGAGTACTCCCGAAGGCTTCCAATAAGCACCCAGGATGCAAGGAAGGTGGGGGTAGATACAGACATATCTACCTACCGTGTAATCCCAATAATTTCTGAAATAAAACTGAATTTATTTTTCTCTCTGTTCATCCTTTGTTGCCATTAACTTTCCTAGGGTTTCAGTGTTTTCACTTAGAAGATCCTCCTGGAAATCCAGCCTTGTGACAAGAATCCTTATCTCCCCACCGTCTTGAGAATAAAGTAATGCTGGCTTGCTCAGATCAGTTCATTAAAGCAGGAATTCTGGCAACAAACCGTGTGGTTTTAGGGTGTCCTTGGGAACTTCGGCAGTCCTAAAGGACAGAGAACCCTACAAGAAGAAGCCACAGGTGTCCTGGCTGCCCTCGCTGCCTTTTGGCCTCCTGGACATGGGAGCCCCACCCCCTGTGCGGTGTGGCCTGTGTCAGAGCTGGAGGTCAGCGTTGGCTATGAAATAGGATAGCTGAGAAGACGGACCAACCCATGACGTCTCCGGTCCCTGCTCAGAGCATTGTTCACGCAGAACCCTCACAGTCTTGAGCCTTTAGACAAGACCAGCAGCTCTCAGGCTCCCGCGTGTCCTGCTCTGCCCTCTGACAGAATATACCTGTGGCCATAGACAAGAGGATGAGTAAGGCCTGCGCAATGCTCAGCGCTAGAAACCCAGACCCCAGGAGGGAGAGTTTGATCCACTTCCAGGAGTAGGTGAGGAAGAGGCCCAGGCCGCCTGTCGATAGTATGGTGGCCATTACCAGGAAGCCCACTGCCAGCTGCCCCTCTCCCTGGTTACTGTAGCGAGCCAGCAGGAGAGACATGGGGACAAAGAGGGTGAGCACCAGGGCCATGTACACGCCAAACCGAGCCAGGACCAGGGCGACCCAAGGCACGCCCAGTGTCTCCAGCTCGGGGTACGTGAGGCATTGTAGAGAGCTGGTGCCCTCGTCCCACAGACAGAAGCTGTAGAAGCCGATCCGCAGGTTGGGCAGGTCGATGAGGTCGCCAGCCTTCCAGAGGAGAGCGTACCCCAGCAGGGTGATGATGGTGATCGTGAGGACCATGATCCCGAGGAAGAGCAGCTGGTCGCCTCGCCTTGGCTTTGGGATGATCATGTTCTGCATCCCTTCGCAGGGCTGCCCTCCTGGGTACCTACGGGGAAGTCACACCAGTGAGCGCCCAGCTCTCCCTCTCCCCCACTCAGTTTCTTCACTATCTGTGTTCTTCTGAAAGTCCATAAACACCGGTGGCGAACTCCCACCCACTCCAGTCCCCAGGTATGTGTGGTAACCGGTAGGCAGCACCCACTTCATCATTAGCCACCTCTCAGGGCTGAGTTCAGAGGGAAAGTCTCTCCCAGGCAGCTTTGAGTGCCTGGAACAAGCAGCTTACACACCACAAGCCACTGGAAACGTGTGCGGGGGGTTCTCAGACTCCTTTCAAGGGTGGGTTTGCCTCAGGTGAGAGAAGGCTGTTACTGGGGACCTGAAGGAGACCCCTGGTTGTCAGGGCAGCCACCTGTGAGCTGGAAGAATCACCATCCCTGGGCCTCAAACCAGTCAAACCAGCACTTCTGAGGCTGGGGCCAGGTGCTGGTGTGTTCTAGAACCTCACAGCTCATTCTAACGTAAGCCAGGGTTGAGGAGCAGTTGAGGACACCCCTGGGGTGTCCCAGCCAGCTCAGGGATCTCATTAGTGGGGTAAGACCACAGATGGCCTGGTGATGAAATCACACCATTACTTTCAAAATGACCACAATATTATTTTTTTTCCCCTGACAACAGCAGCAATATATGTTAATGATAAAGATCTTGGAAAGTTGTTTTTTTTTAAGATTTATTTATTTATTTATTTATTTATTTATTTATTATTGTTTTTGACAGAGAAAGAGAGAGAGATACAGATACAGAGACAGAGAGAAGGGGGAGGGCCCAGAACAGTCTCCATAGTTGCACATCATTGGTTTTTCCACATAGTTTCATTCCACAGGTGGGTGGGGCTGCACAGGGCAGGAACTGGGCTGGGGTCTCACCCTGGTGAGAACCGAACTGGGGGCACTCCCCAGTTCAGCATATGGGTCCACACGGGCCGGGGCCAGGATTCGATCCTTGGTCCCTTGGGCTGCAAAGTGAGCGCTTAACTCACTGAGCCATCCCGGCTTCCCGGAAAGTATTTTTTTGTTTTTTTTTTTGTTTGTTTTG
>PVKE010017337.1:0-30943 GCA_004027555.1 Craseonycteris thonglongyai
ATTTAGAAACTAAGAATTAATCCATTTCTGAGATGTGTCTGGTTGGGGAAGGAAAAGTGTTGGTTGGAGTGAGGAGTTGACTACTACTACCAATATAATCATTCCCAGAAGTCTCTGAACTACATTGAATTCCTAAGGCACCTGAACACATCTAGATTAGTTACCCAATAAAATTTTTTGCAATGATAGAAATATTCCACATCTGCACAATTATCTGTAGAAACTAGCCCCATGTGGCTATTGATCACTTGAAGTATGGTCAGTGTGACCAAGGAACTGAATTACAATAAATAACATGATCATTTAATATAAATTCAAATACCTGTATATAGGACTAGCAGCTTCTGTTCTGCCCTATTCTAGGCTATCCATTCCATTTTAGCCACCTCCTTCATCTCACTTATTAGCTTACTTGTAATATTTTGGTCAATTTTAGATGACACTGAATACAGGGCAAAGTTCTTTTCCCAAAACTGTCCCAAAGAAAAGAGGAAGTTACCAAGTTACCCGGTAGTTGAGTCCTTCCTTTTAATTATTTTATTTTTGAAGAACAATAAACAGTTTAGAGAAGACACAAAACTGAAAACAACTTCAGGCAATATTAATTTGACAATGAAACAGGTTACCTGATGGAATCAGTTAAAAGAGATGGCAAAGAAATTCAACAAACAGTTCACAATTATTTGGGGATATGCAAGTTCACAAGTAAATCTTTTAGATGCCATTATAAATAAGGGTGTTAAAGATCACTTAAAAGGTTTTCATTGTAAAGCTCATGAATAGTAGATGAGTTCTTGTGACTTTATATTAAAATCCCCACCCCTAAGTACAATATCCAGGTTTTTAAAGTGTTCTATCTTGAACCTCTTAAGCAAAATATAAGATCATGTATTCTGGAAAATGGAGAGACTAACTCTGGTAATGAGGAAGATACTAATGTTTAAAATGCATGTGAAGGGTTCGAATAATGTTTCATGAAATGAATATAAAGTATTTCTAAAGTAAAAATTATATATAATTTTAAATATGTAAAACTTAAGCTAAATTTAATGACTATTTCTTCTACAAGCTTAAAAGTTTATATATTCAGGCTGATCAAAATATTTTTATTATCTTTGACATTGTGAAAATAAAAATTATTTTATATTCAGGCACAAGCAATAAATCCCCCCCTCCCTTTTAAAATTTATTTTATTGTTTTTCACAGAGACACAGACAGAGAGAGACAGCGAGAAGGGGGAGGACCCAGAGCAGTCTCCATAGTTGTATACCACCAGTTTTAAACATGGTTTTGTTCCACACAAGTTGGAGGGAGATGCACAGGACAGGAACAGGGCTGGGGACATCCCACATGGGAGGCATGCCCCCTCAAGCCAGGAGACAAACTGGGGGATGAGAACTGAACTGAGGGCCTCCGGCATGGGAAGCATATCCCAACTCAGCATGTGGAGTCCACACTGGCCGTTGCCGGGATTTGATCCTCAATCCCTGGGGATGCAAAGCAAGAGCTTAACCAACTGAGCCATCCCGACTTCCCCTAAATCCTTATATTTATTTTTAAAGCAGCTAGGCTTACCCACTCTAGCCAGTAGTCATAAGGCCCAATTCAAGTCTCACCTCCATCCCTAACCATTCTCAATCATCTTCACACTCTCCAAATTTTTATTTCCTAAACCTATTTAACTTCTTAAGACACATTTTATGAACAATTCACTTAGCATGTATTATTACATTTGCCTAATAATGTTAATCCTTTATCTCCTACCTACACGTTTTCTGGTCCTTAATTGGAATCTAAGTTTTCATAGGCCAAGAGCCATGTATTATTTCTTTGTATTCACCATAGCACTTAGACCTGATAGATTTTCTAGAAGATTAAAGGAAAGCTATGGATTTAGTGCTCCAAATACACTAAAGAATGACAAAAAATTTCCTTCCATCTCTAATACAATATAATTATCTCAAGTTCAGTAATTTAAGCAATTTGCACAAAGTCAGCACTATGAAAATCCAGGGACATTCCAACTCCCAACTGTTGATCCTATACTGACAGATTAGCATCTGATTTGCACAGTTTAAACATTAGCACTCAGAAGTCAAACTGCTAATAGGGTCCAAACCACTGGATTGATAATATTATTTTCCATTTTTATTCCTATAAACTAAGTTGCCCTCCTAACTTTATATAACTAAAAGTAATATGCAACTTGTTTTTTTTTTTAATTTTATTTATTAATTTTTGACAGAGAGAGAGAGAGATACAGAGACAGAGACAGAGAGAGAATTGAACTGGGGGAGCTCCCAGTTCAGCATATGGTTCCGCACGGACCGGGGCCGGGATTCGATCCTCAGTCCCCGGCGCTACAAAGTGAGCACTTAACCCACTGAGCCATCCCGGCTTCCCCTATGCAACTTATTTTAAGAAATATTTTCTACTTCTTTCCACCTAAATTAAAAACTCCTCCATACCACCACCCTCGGTCCCTCTACCCACACTCCCACTGCCACCATAGGAAAGGATAGAAGACAAGAGAGAGAGGAAGATGGAGAAGGAGAGATAGTAATATTTAGTGGCAGCAGAGAATGTGGTGTTCAGAGCATATGATTTTTCATGGCAAATCAATGAGTGTCCACTTTGGAAATATTTTGGACACCAACAGCCCAGACAGTTTCACTCAGAAAAGAATCAGTATTAATAGAAGATAAAGAATCATAAATAATTAAGGCCTAAAGTTAAGTATGAATCATTTATCATACTGCTAAACCAATGAAGAGAAAAGGCTCCAGGCTGATGAGAATCAAGCATTCAGTAAACCCAAATTTCTTCTTCACTGCTTAATATCAGGGGACAGGAATAAAAGAAATATAGAGTGAGATGGGGAAGCTGGGATGACTCAGCAAGTTAAGTACTTGCTTTGTAGCCCCAGGGACCAAGGATCGAATCCCAGCCCTGGACTGTGCAAGCCCATATGCTGAACTGGGGTGTGCTTCCCATGTGGGAGGCCCCCAGATCAATTCTCAACCCCAGTTTTGGCCCATGGCTTGAGGGGGCATGCCTTCCAAGCAGGAGGCCCCAGCCCAGTTCCTGCCCTGCGCATCCCCCATCCACCTGACAGGTGGAACGAAACCATGTCGAAAACTGATGATGTAAACCTCTGGGAACAGCTCTGGGCCCTCCCCCTTCTCTGTCTGTCTCTCTCTGTCTCTGTCAAAAACAATAAAATAAATCTTAAAAAAAAGGAAGACAACAGAGTGTACTGTTGTACACTTTTATATAGATATTTAAGAATGACATATCTTTTTCACATGAAAAGGTTTTTTTTTTAAAGATTTATTTTTATTGTTTTTTGACAGAGAGGGAGAGAGACAGACAGAGAAAGACAGAGAGAATGGGGAGGGCCCAGAGCAGTCTTCATAGTTGACAGCATTAGTTTTCCATATAGTTTCACTCCACAAGTGGGTGCGGGGCTGCACAGGGCAGGAACTGGACCAGGAGCCTCCCACACAGACCCTGGCAAGAACTGAACTGGGGGCACACCCCAGCTAAGCATATGGGTACACATGGGCCGGGCCCGGGATTCAATCTTCAGGCTCCGGGGCTACAAAGCGAGCACTAAACCCACTGAGCCATCCCAGCTTCCCCCATATGAAAAGGTTTTAATTGTTTTTGGAAAAAAGAAAAACTTCAGATAATAATACTCTACCGATAAAGTATCTCAGAAAAAGAATTTGTTTTAGTAAACACTCATTTTAGTAAACACTCGTCTTAATCATGACATGTAAAAGAAAAGATATAAAAGTGAAAATCAGAAACACTGATCTCTGGTCCCTTATCAAATAATCCAAGTATGCTGGCATTATTTATAATTCAGTAGACATGTTTTTCCATCCATCCTTCCCCCTTTCTTTCTTTCCCTCTACTCTTCTCTTCCCTTACTCTCTTCTCATCCACTAATCAGATACGCTCACCAAAACCATAAAACTCCTAAAAGAAAACATAAGGGAAAAGTTTCATGAGATTGGTTCTGGACACTTGGTTATAACACCAAAAACACAGGCAGCAAGCAAAAATAAACACATGGGACTACATCAAACTTTACAATGTGCATCAAAGGACACAACAGAGCAACAAAACAACCTATGGAATGAAAGAAAATATTTGCAAATCATATATTTGATAAGGGTTTATATACAGAATATATAAAGAACTCCTACAACTCAAACAACAAATGATCAAATAATTCTACTTAAAAATGGGCAAAGGGCTTAAATAGACATTCCTTCAAAGGTGTTATACAAATAGCCAGCAAGCATATGAAAAGATGTTCATCATCAGTAATCATCAGAGAAGCATAATTCGAAACTACAATGAGATAGTACCTCACACCCACTAAGA
Organism: Craseonycteris thonglongyai; assembly: GCA_004027555.1. NCBI lineage: Eukaryota > Metazoa > Chordata > Mammalia > Chiroptera > Craseonycteridae > Craseonycteris > Craseonycteris thonglongyai. The sequence goes on from PVKE010017337.1 coordinate 4,397, forward strand.
TGACTACTACGGAAAAAAACAAAAATTAAGTGTTGGCATGGATGTGGAGATATTGGAACTCTTATGCACTGTTGATGAGATTATAAAATGGTGTAACTGCTATGGGAAAAAAATAAAGAGGTTCCTCAAAAATCAAAAATAGAACTAACATATGATCCAGTAATTTTACTTCTGGGTATATATACAAAAGAACTGAAAGTGGGGTCTCAAAAAGATATTTGCATGCCCACATTTACAGAAGCATTATGCATAACAGCCAAAAGATAGAAGCAACTCAAATGACCATTGAAAAAAGAAAATGTGTTATATACATACAATGGAATATTATTCAGCCTTAAAAAGGAAGAAAAGCCTGTCACAGGTTACAATATGAATAAACCTGGAGGATATTATGCTAAGTAGAACAAGCCAGTCACACACACACACAAATACAAGCACGATCCCACTTATACAAAGTCTGGCAATTAAGTTCACAAACTCATCCTAGAAAAAGTGTTACAGACCTCATGGCTGAATATCACTATGGTCACTTTTGAAGTACTCCCCTTTAAAGCAATTTTGAAACTCTTTCTGGAATGGTCATCAGAGCTGTCATTGTATTACCCTTAATGTCCTGAATGCCATCAAACTATCTTCCTTTCAATATTTCCTTGATCTTCAGGTAAAGAAAAAAGTCACTGAGGGCCAGATCCGGTGACTAGGGAAGATGCTCCAACATAACTCATTGTTTACTGGCTAAAAACTCCCTCACAGACAGTGCCATGTAAGCTGGTGCATTGTCGTGATGCAAGAGCCACGAGTTGCTGGCAAAAAGTTCAGGTTATTTTCATCTAACTTGCTCACACAGCCTTTTCAGCACTTCCAAATAGTCACCTTGGTTGACTGTCCAGTTGGCACAAATTCATAATGAACAATCCCTCTGATATCAAAAAAGATTAGCAATATCATTTTCACTCTTGATTTGGTCTGACAGAACTTTTTTGGTTGTGGAGAATTGGCTGACTTCCATTGTGCATTTTGATACTTTGTTTCAAGTTCATATTGGTACACCAATGTTTTATAACATGGCCCAAAACATTGTCTTGCTTCTCCAAAAAGTCTTGGTAAACTTGAGCTCCAACATTCTCATGACAGCACACAAAAACACACAACAACACTGAACACCACTCAGCAAGACACTGCCACACACTGACATGAATACAGCTGTGAAACTCTGATATACCAAGATTATGAAACCTTACCAAGTTGTTTGTACAGTACTGCCAACATATGCCCACGGTGGCAAGTTCGTGAATTAAATTGTCAGACCTCCTATGAGACATCTAAAGTAATCAAATTTGTAGAAACACAAAGTAGTATGGTGGTTACCAGGAGCTGAGGGGAGGGGAAATGAAGACGTTGTTTAATCGGTATAATGTTTTCTGCTTGCAAGATGAAATAGTTCCAGAGATCTGTTTCACTGATGGAAATTTATTTAACACTACTGCACTGTCTGTCATTGGCTAACTGAAAGCCAGATGGCTAGAGAGCCAAGGGAACGTACCTTATAAGGGTAAGTCCTATAACACAGAACAGAGCAGGAGACAGTTTGGAAATTGGCAAATGATGAGCATAATCATATACTGAACTAAGAAATATCAGGGCAAAAGAACATAGTGCTATGACAGAAATGTGGTAACAGTAATTTGTAAGGTTTAAAGCTTTTCTATGAAATTCAAGTACTTAACAAAGTAAATAGTATATAAGTTGAGAGAAGTGTACTTGGAAAGAAACAGTTCTAAGATCCTTACAATGCATTAATATTAGCATTTGGGGGAAGCCAAGGATGCTCAGAAGATTAAGCGCTCGCTTTGCAGCCCCAGGGACTGAGGACTGATTCCCAGACCCGGCCCATGCAAATCCATATGCTGAAATGAGGTATGCTTCCCATGAGGGAGGCCCCGAGTTCAGTTCTCACCCCCGTTTCAAGGGGGCTGCCTCCCATGTGGGAGACCCCCAATCCAGTTCCAACCCTGTGTGGCCCATGCCCACCTATATGGAATGAAGCCATGTAGAAAACTGATGACATACAACTATGGAGACTGCTCTGGGCCCTCCCCCTTCTCTCTCTCTTCTTTTGTCTCTGTCTCTGTCAAAAACAATAAAATAAATCTTAAAAATATATATTTATACAGAATGCCAAATTAAATTTGAATTTCAAATCAACAATATTTTTAGTGTAAGTATTTATGGGATTTTTATGTGCTAAATCTAGCAACAATTTATGAAGCCAAATAGCCTTCATATACCAAAACATGTTTAACATTACTATAAAAGAATATAATATACCAGCACAAATGCAAAATTCTTAAACAAAGCATTAGCAAAGTACATCCACAGTCAATGAAAAAATTAATTTATAGCAGGCAAATACCCACCACTGTAATTCAAACATTAACAGAATAAAGAAGAAAATTCCTATGGCCATTTCGATCTATACGAGAACAGTATTTAATAAAATTCATTATCAATGATAATTGATGAAAGATAATTGTTTTAAAAGAGTATAAAGAACTTCCTTTACCTAATAATAAAAGGGTTGCTACAAAAATAACCTACAACTAAGATCATTTTACTTTAAATACTGAAACCTTTACCTTTAAGAATGAAAATGATTCAAAGATGACCATTAGCATTCATTCCTTTCAAAAGTGTACAAGAGGTCTGAGCCAGTATAATATGCAAGAAAAAGAAGTTCAATGTATTAATAAAATATTTTTAAATATTTAAAAACATACCATTTACAACAGTATCACAAAAGTTTAAGTACCTAAAGAATATCCAATAAAAAAAATGTGAGATAATGACAAAGAACCAAAAAAAGAGTGCTAAGAGACAGTAGAGACAAGTTCAATAAATGGAATGATAGTCTATGTTCATGGATGTGACAACATTTTGCTATAAAAATGTTAATTCTCTCCAAATTCATTTTCAAATTCAATATAATTTCAATTATAATCCTGGAAGATTTTTTTGTGAAAATTAATGACCTGATTTTAAATATACATGAATATGCAGGGATGCAGGGATAGCTCAGCAGGTCGAACTCTTGCCTTGCAACTGCGAGGTCCGGAGATTGAATCCTGGCCCCAGCCTGTGCAAACCCATACGCTGAACTGTGGCACAATTGGTAATCGCTGGGATGGCAGTGAAGGTTCCAGCTTGCCCCCAGGAGGCCCCCAGTTTAGTTCCTGCCCCACATCCACTTGTGTGGAATGAAACCATGTCACAACTGCTCTGTGCCCTCCCCTCTTCTCTCTCTCTCTCTCTCTTCTCCCTCTCTCTCTCACCTTCTGTCAAATAAAATAAATCTTTAAAAAAATAAACGAATTTATATGAATATGCAAATATCCAAGACAATCTTTCTTTATTAGGTAGGTAAAGGAAATTTTTTCTACTCTTTTAAAAGAACAAAGTTTGAAGATGTATACCACCAGATTATCAAGGTTTTTTAAAAATTTACATTTAATAAAACTAAGTAGTACTGAAGCAATGGCAGACAAATAGAGCAATGGAACACAATACAGGGTTCAGAAACAGATCCACATATATAGGAATACTTGATTTATGACAAAAATGCCACTGCAGAGAAGTAGCAGAAAATGGTCTTTTCAATAAACGATAGCAAATCAAATGGCTATCCATAAGAGGAAAAAAATAACAAAACAAAAAAATCTAGGGCCTATCTCATACAACACATAAAAATCAATTCCAAATGAATTACAATCTAAATATAAAAGACAAGCTACAAAGCTTCTTTAAAATATTTAGAAGAACATCTACATGAGTTTAGGGTAGACAGAGATTTCTTCAAAGAAACAGGACTCAAAAAGCAATTCAATAAAAGAAAAGATTAATAAACAGAGTTATATGAAAATTAGTCATTAAGGACTCCATTAAAGTAGCAAAAAGATAAGCCACAGAATGGAAAATCTTTACAACAACAACAAAAAAAAGAACTCCTAAACAGAAAATATATAGAACTCTTACAAATCAAATGCAAAAAGACAAACAATTCAATAAAAAAAATCAGCAAGAGATATTTGAGTGGATACTCAGAAAAGAGCATAACCAAATGGCCATTAGCAATCAAATAAGTATAAATTAAAACCACAATAAAATAACTCTAAGATGCCTAAAAGAATGAATAAAAATTAAAAGGCTGACAATACCAAATTGTACTGGCAAGGACACAGAGCAATTGGAACTCTCATAATCTGACCATTGGTAATGTAATTGGTAAAACCACTTCAGTGTAACAGGTATTGTGGTACTATCACAATGTGAAGGAAAGTGGGGTAGGGAGGTGCATTACTGCAAGAAGTATATTCTAACATAAAGGTGGAAAATGGAACCAGGCTAGTTAAAAAGGTCTGTTGTTTGATGGGGTGGAATACACAAAAAAGGCACTATCCTTAAAATACTTGTTCAATAAAGTCTCACAATTTGGCTTTCACAGTGTTACCGACTGTGAAATACTAACATCACGTACTGTAAACCATAAATTGATTCACCATCAACTGAGTGGCCTCTCTTTAAAGCCTAACCTCAAAGTGCTGACACCCATTTGCTGCCTTCCTCAACACATTCCACAAGAGAAAAACAAGCATGTGTGCCAGGGTAAGTAGGAAACTGAGACTGCCACTCAGAATTAAAGGGAGTCAAAGGCAGCAATCCTTCCCAAAAGTCCATTCCTCTTTTCATAGCATTTTGTAATACTGAGTGGAAACATCAGGAAATCAAGAAACTACCCATACACCCTTCTCTTTTTTCTTATTCCACGGTTTCTTCTAAATCTGGGCAGCTATATTGCATCCTGTAACTGAGCTGGCACTTATTGACAAATCAAGGGCCAACATTTCAGTTGTTTAAACCTCATGAGCCAAACTGTTTTTGCAAGTGAATAAAATAAGAAAAAATATTTCAAATTTAAAAAAGCATTATTAGTAGCTTGAAAGAAATTGTGAAGTTACAAAAGTAGTAATAGTTTGGTCATTAGAATCTGGCACAAACACACCATTCAAACCTAGGTGCCTTGCTATCTCCCACTTATAGTCAGGTAGGCTAGTGGGACATATCTGCATCCACATCAGAAATCTAAATCAAAACTGTCTGTTTTAACTATTTCCTCATGATCCTGAGGGTGTCATTTAAGACACAGATACATTTTTAAAATAGGTTGTTCTTAAAATTTTGTGATAATCATTAGATCAATTCAGAGTGAACACTTTGGTAACTAGTATATCTTTTACAAAACATTTCCAAGTTTGAGCAAGCTACATTTTATAATATGAAGAGAATATTACTAGTCTATCACATGCCTTAAGTTATTCTATATTGTGGCTTCTTCCAGGGCTTAAAGTCTTGTTTATCAACTCCAATGGCTTCTCATCTCATTTTTTTTTTAAAGATTTATTTTTATTGTTTTTGACAGAGAGAGACAGAGACAGAGAGAAGGGGGAGGGCCCAGAACAGTCTCCATAGTAGCACATTATTCGTTTTTCCACATAGTTTCATTCCACAGGTGGGAGTGGAGCTGCACAGGGCAGGAACCGGGTTGGGGTCTTCACCCTGGTAAGAACTGAACTGGGGGCACTCCCCAGTTCAGCATATGAGTCCGCACGGGCCAGGGCCGGGATTTGATCCTCAGTCCCCGGGGTTGCAAAGTGAGCGCTTAACCCACTGAGCCATCCCAGCTTCCCCATTTTTTTTTAAGATTTATTTTATTGTTTTTGACAGAAACAGAGAGGGACAGAGGCAGAGAGAGACAGAGAGAAGGGGGAAGGCCCAGAGCAGTCTCCATAGTTGAACTTCATTAGTTTTCAACATGGTTTCGTTCCACACAGGCGGGCAGGGGCCTCGCAGGGTGGGAATTGAGCTGGGGGCCTACTGCATGGGAGGCATATCCTCTCGAGCCAGGGGCCAATCGGGGGTGGGGGGGGCGAGAACCAAACTGGGGGCCTCCCGCATGGAAAGCACACCTCAGTTCAGCATATGGGTCCACACAGGCCGGGGCCAGGATTTGATCCTCAGTCCCCAGGTCTGGAAAGCAAGCGCTTAACCCACTGAGCCATCCTGTCTCCCCCTTTTCATTTCATTTTAAAATAAAAAATAAATACATTTTAAACTGTACTAAAGGACATAAAAAGAAAAATTTGAAGAAATGGGAATCTATTCCTGAATGGAAACACTAATAAAATGATGCCAATTCCTCCCACGTTGCCTTAGAAGAATAAAGAAATTCCAATAGTAATACGAACATTTTTTTTTTGTGAACTAAACCATTCTAAAACCTATCCAGAAGAAGAAAAAAAACAAAAAACAAAAAAACAGCTGAAAAGAAGCAAAACATTTTTGGAAAGAAGAGTAATAAAAATACATTCATCCATCACATGTAAATATATGCTATAAACTTATCCTAAGGAAAACCACCTGAAGTTAGTTCAAATATAGCTTTTAAAAATCAAAAGGACCAAAAGAAATCCTAATATACAGAAAAATTCAATATATGCTAAAGGTGACATTCCAAGTCAAAGAAAAAACAGGGTTGTAAAACAAAACAAAAAACTGTTCCTAGATAACTGAAATTAACAACTGATTAACTGAGAAAAAGCTAATTTAGATTATTTACACACTAACAAAACCTATGTGGATTAAATAGTTAAATGTGAAAAATATGAAAACACAGCATCTTAGGATAAATATATGTGCACATTTATTATGATTTTGGAGTAAAGAAACCCTATGTAAGAATGCTAACAAATGACAAAAATAACAGAGGACAAAAAACAGATTTGATGACACAAAAATTAAATTGTGACATCCAATAATCCCATAAATTTAAACAAATAAGAAAATAGGGGGAAATTAGATGCACATACATAAATTGTTTTATAAAAGTACTATACTTATTTAATAGGCAAGTTATAGAAACTAAAACTTTTATAATAACTGAAAAAATGAACAAAGGCTACAAACCTCAGAGGATAAATATAACTCACCAATGCAGCATATGGCAAGACAAAATCTCAACCAAAGAAATAAAAATCAAAACAAGATAAATTGTTCATGTGTTCAGGTAAGTACACCCCCGCCCAACAGACACACACAAATATAAAGATACAATGAAAAGGCTTTCTTCCAGGAAGACAGACGCATACAAATGGCCAACAGATATACAGGGGTGCCAAAAAAAAAATGAATCCACATTGTAAGAGATGTTATCTATGTACGGCTTTTCAAAGTTGAATTGAATTATGGTAGAAACGTGTGGTACGAGGTCTGAAATAGTGCCACTGACCTCATGGCTGAATATCATCACCACAGTCACCTTCGAAGTACTCTCCTTGAGAAATTATGCACTGACACCAGTGCCTACTCTACCCTTCAAAGCAATTTTGGAACTCTTTCTCTGGAATGGACATCAGAGCTGTCATCATATTACCCTCAACGTTCTGAATGTCATCAAAATGTCTTCTTTTCAATATTTCCTTGATCTTCAGGTAAAGAAAAAATCATTGGGGGCCAAATCAGGTGAGTAGGGAGGGGATTCCAATACAGTTCTTTATTTACTAACTGAAAAGTTCCTCACAGACAACGCCCTGTGAGCTGGTGCATCGTCGTGATGCAAGAGCCACGAGCTGTTGGTGAACAGTTCAGGTCATTTTCGTCTTTTCCACACAGCCTTTTCAGCACTTCCAAATGGTCAACTTAGTTGACTGTTTGTCCAGTTGGTACAAATTCATAATGAACAATCCCTCTGATATCAAAAAACGTTAGCAACATCATTTGGACTCTTGATTTGGATTGACAGAATCTTTTTGGTGAGAAAGAATTGGCTGACTTCCATTGTGCACTTGGGTGCTTTGTTTCAAGGTCATATCGGTACATCTGTGTTTCATCACCAGTGATAACACAGCCTAAAACATCTTCTTGTCTCTCCAAAAGGTGCTGGCAAACTCAAGCTCCCACATTCTCGGAACGGCACACAAAAACATGCAACAACAATAATGAACACCACTCAGCAAGACACACCACCACATGTCAACATGAACACAGCTGTGAGACACTGATATATCAAGGTTATAAAACCTTACTGAGTTGTTTTGTACTGAGCTGCCAACATAAGCACTTAGTGGCAAGTTCACAAACTTAATTGTCAGACCAGGTATCAGATTTGTTCAAAAGATGGCATTAATCTAATGCTAGCATCACCACGCAACAGGCAGGACAAAGAAAATGGCGGAAGCCCAGTTGTAGTTTAAGGAGGAACACAAGACATTTTGAAATGGTATTTGAAATTTGTGAACACTGTGGAAGAACAATGACAATGGAGGCATGAGTATGCAAAAGAACCTCCAAAATGCCTAACAATTGCATGCATTCATGATTAAGTTTAAAACACATGGTAAATTGAAACGGCATGAGCAGTGATACAAGTTGACACTTAGGTCAATGTTGCTCAAGCAGTAGTTCGCCATAATCAGAAGTGTCTAGATGCTGACAGTAACCACTTTGAGCACCTCTTGTAACTGTCGAAGTCAAAACATGACCCGTATTCATCTTTTATCAGTATACTCGTATATTGAGTATTACAATTTTAATACAGTTTTTTCCTTTCTTAAAATGTGTATACATTTTTGATACCCTCTGTATAAAGAGATGTTCAGCTTTACTACTATTAGGGAAATTTACAATGAGATACTACCTCACACCTGTTAGAATGGTTATTATCAATAAGACAAGTAACAAGTGTTGGAGAGGTTGTGTGGAAAAGGGAACCCTCATACACTGGTGATGGAGATGTAAATTGGCACAGCCACTATGGAAAACAGTATGGAGGTTCCTCAAAAAGTAAAGAATAGAGTTACCATATGACCCAGAAATCTCTCTTCTGGGTATCTACCTGAAAATTTGAAAATATTTATTCATAAAGATATATGTAGGGGGAAGCTGGGATGGCTCAGCAGGTTGAACCCTCAATTTGCAGCCCCGGGGCCAGAGAATCGAATCCTGGCCCTGGCCCAGGAGGACCCATATGCTGAACTGGGGTGTGCCCCCAGTTCAGTTCTTGCTGGGGCCTATGTGGGAGGCTCCCAGCCCAGTTCCTGTACTGTGCAGCCCCACGCCCACCTGTGGAGTGAAACTATGTGGAAAACTAATGCTGTCAACTATGGAGACTGCTCTGGACCCTCCCCCTTCTCTCTGTCTGTCTCTCTCTGTCAAAAAACAATAAAAATAAATATTAAAAAAAAAAAAGATATATGTTCCCTGCAGTATTATTCACAAGACATGTAAACAACCTAAGTATCCTTTGATAGATAATTGGATAAAGAAAACGTGGTACGTATATACTGGGTTGCCCAAAAAGTCAAAGTATTTTTATTTTATTATTTTTTTTTAGTAAATGAAAGTCGATTTTTTTAATGGAAAAAAAATACTTTATTCATCAATATATTGTCGGTTTGTTTTTTTTAAGATTTATTGTTTGGTTTGGTTTTTTGACAGAGAGACAGAGAGAAGGGGGAGGGCCCAGAGCAGTCTCCATAGTTGTACGTCATCAGTTTTCTACATGGTTTCATTCTACACAGGTGGGTGGGGGCCGCGCAGGATGGGAACTGGTCTGGGGGCCTCCTGCATGGGAAGCGCACCCCTGTTCAGCATATGGGTCCGCACAGGCCAGGTCTGGGATTCGATCCCCAGTCCCCGGGAATGCAAGATGAGCATTCAACCCACTGAGCCACCCCAGCTTCCCCATATTGTCCGCTTTGTCCAATTACCTTTAGCCATCTTTCAGGCAACATCACGATCCCATGCTCAAAAATATTTCTATCTTTTTCAGCAAAAAACTATTCCAAGAATGATTTAATACTTTCATCAATGGTAAACATTTTGCTATTCAAGGCATTTTGCAAAGAACAAAACAAGTGGTAATCTGATGGTGCAATGTCTGGTAAATATGGTGAGTAACAAATTCCATCCAAGTTCCAACAACTTTTGACAAGTGATCAAACTTTTATGTGGTCTAGCATTATCATGGAGGAAGATACCTTTGTGATTCACCAATTCAGGACACTTCTGTTTGATGGCATCATTTAATTTATCCAACTGACGATAGTACATATCCTAATTAATCACGTGGTTCCATGGAAAGCAGCTAAAAATACACAATGCCTTTGAAATCCCACCAAACTGACAGCACAGCCTTCCTTTGATGAATATCTGCTTTTGAAATGCTTTTGAGCAGATTCATCATGTTTGCTCCATGTTCATTTTCATTCAACATTGTTTGTAAACAATTCATTTTTCATCATCTATTATCATAGTTTTCAAAAATGGAATGATTTCTTCACGTTTCAAGAGTGAATCACAAATGTTAATGCACTTGAGACAAATCTCTTAGTTCATGTAGTACCTAAATATCAAGCTTACTAATGTATCCCAGTTGTTTTCAATGATATTCAACCCTCAATTTTTATATGTTAAAATTCTCAGCTATCTCTCATGTCATTAAATGCCAATGGATTCAATCAATGCCTTTATTTCCTCTTTTTCAACTTCAATTGGCCTTCTCAGACACGGTGCATCATTAATGTCAAAATCTCCAGAACAAAATTTAGAAAAACAATTCTGAAAAACTGATGTAGTCTTAAAATACCTTTACCATATACATCACTTAACATTTTATGAGCTTGCACAGCATTTTTTCCTTGTTGGAAATAATAAGGAAAAAAGTGACAAGTACTTTCCTTTTGATTTTCCATTTTGAAATCAATACCAAGTAAACAATTGTTAACAAAATCATATACTTTCTTTTTCTAAAACAAGCTTGAACTGTCAGCCATCAAGTAACATAATGAATTCACAGGTTAGATTGAAGTTAGTTATATTTTAAGACATGTACATTCATCTATTAGCATAAAATGCAATGACTTTTTGGCCAACCCAACATATACAATGGAATATTCAGCCATAAGAAAAGATAAAGGGGAAGCCAGGATGGCTCAGTGGGTTAGGTGCTCACTTTGCAGCCCCGGGGACCGAGGATTGAATCCCACCCCGGTCCATGCGGACCCACATGCTGAACTGGGGAGTGTCCCCAGTTCAGTTCTCACCGGGGGGAAGACCCCGACCCAGTTCCTGCCCTGTGTAGCCCCACTCCCACCTGTGGAATAAAACTATGTGGAAAAACCAATGATGTGCAACTATGGAGACTGTTCTGGGCCCTCCCCTTCTCTCTGTCTCTGTCTCTGTATCTCTCTCTCTCTGTCAAAAACAATAAAAATCTTAAAAAAAGAAAAGATGAAATACTGCCATTTGTGACAACATGAATGGATCTTGAGGTTAAATCCTGCTGAGAGAAATAAGTCAGAAATAACCGAGAACTAAGTGATTTTACTCATATATGGAATAGAAAACTGAAAGCAACAAATGAACAAACAAGACAAAAACTCACAGACATGGACAACAGTACAGTGGTTTCCAGAGCGAAAGGGCGGTAGGGGAAGGTAGAAAAGGGTCAGGGGGTCAAATATATGGTGATAGAAGATTTGACTCTGGATGGTGAACACACAATGCAACATATTTATGATCTATTATAAAACTATACACTTAAAACCTACATAATTACATTAACCAATGTCACTCCAATAAATTTAATAAAAATTTTTAAAAGGTCTTCTTATACACTTATTGTTGGTGGGATTGCAAATAGATGCAACCTTCCTAGAAATTAATTTGATATAGTACCAAAAAGGGCCAAGGAGGGGGAATCACTTTAAACCAGCAACTCTATCCTTAGGTTTTGGGTTTAGATATTGGGTTTAGGTTTTGGGTTTAAGTAAATAATTTGGGATATTTACATAATATTTCTAATAGGATATGCTCTGTCATATTTATATTGTAAAAAATTAGAACAAACCAAATGAATAATTGGAGGCTAGATAAATACCACATTTCATGACAACATATGAGAGAGCCATTAAAAATCATGGTTTATAAAAATATTTTATGACATTTGAAAGTATAAATAATTTGTTTAAAAAATCATTTGTGGGAGAGACTTATTTAAGCCAGATTACTAACAGCAGTTATTTATAAGTGGGTGGAGAGATAGCTACTCTATATTATCCTAAGTTTTATAAAATGAACCTATGTAATTTTTATAATTATAAAAAAGGAGTTAAGTTTGAAATATATAATTACATTTGAAATATATTTTTAATCTAAAATACAAAACTAGGAACTATCATCCTTTACCATTTTTATTTTTAATGTGGGAAATATTTAAAGAAAGTTTTCAAAAATTATATGTCAGGATAGCACTAACTATTCTGCAAAAACAAAAAATTCCCCAATTTTGGTGGTTTGCAAAATAAAAAAGTTTATTTCTCACTCATTCAAAACCTGCTTCAAGTACGGGAACTTCCCAGGACAGCTGTCTTCCACATGTAGGTCAGTAATTCAGGCTGCTCCAATATTATACCACTACTATATGAACACAGCTTACATTGCTGCCCACAGTTTTAGAAGAGCTTGTCCAACCAGAGGGCCACGGGCCACATGTGGCCCAAGACGGCTTTGAATGCAGCCCAACACGGCTTTGAATGCAGCCCAACACAAATTCATAAACTTTCTTAACATTATGAGATTATTTTTGCAGGTTTCTTTTTCTTTCTTTCTCTCCTTCTCTCCTTCCTTCCTTCCTTCTTTCCTTTTTTAAAGCTCATCAGCTATCCTTAGTGTTAGTGTATTTTATGTGTGATCCAAGACAATTCTTATTCCAATGTGGCCCAGAGACACTAAAAGGCTGGACACCCCTAGTTTAGGAGGAAGGAAGAAAAGAGAGTGAGGAAAGGAAGGAGGGAGGGATGTCCCAATCTAAATACAAAAGGGCTAGAAAAATCAACTCTTTTTGTTGAACAGGAAGAAGTAAAATGGAAAGGGATTTGAAGACATTTATTATAGTACTGCCTTTGTCACAGTGTTCATAGGATTACTCCAACCCAGAATCAGGAAGTTAATGTTATAAGGAAACAGAAGCTTATTATTTATTCTGATACCTCCATATATAATCTACGATCCAGTAGTTCTTTAGAACCTGCAATTCCCTTAAGCCACTCTCTCAATTCACAGTGCCTTTATTCCTGATATTACCACTGTCTCAGTAACTTGTCTTCCTTCAAAATTCAAATGTCACCTCTTTTGTTAAGTTTATTTCTTTTATTTCTTTTAAAGATTTATTTTATTGATTTTTGACAGAGAGAAACAGAGACAGAGAGAGACAGAGAGAAGGGGAGGGCCCAAGCAGTCTCCATAGTTGACAGCATTCGTTTTCCATATAATTTCACTCCACAGGTGGGCACCGGGCTGCGCAGGCCAGGAACTGGGCCAGGAGTCTCCCACATAGGTCCTGGCAAGAACTGAACTGGGGGCACACCCAGTTCAGCATGTGGGTCCTCACTTAACCCGCTGAGCCATCCCAGCTTTCCCTGTTAAGTTTTTCTTGACTGTCCTCTTAACTCCTCCCTCCTGGGTCCCTCCACAACAAATACAGAATGAAAACATAGGTATATTCAGCACCTGGTATAAGCCCCTACTGTCCAGCTTGTCTACTGTATTGTAGATGCTAAAGTCTATTTATCTGCTTTCCAACTACACAATGCAAAGAATATATCTAGTCCACCTTTCACTAAACCTGCCCCGATACAGTGTTGGAGTCATTATTTCCTGAGCAAATGAATAAATACGATCAAAGCAAACAAAGTCACCACTAATAAGAATTATCTCTAATTATCAGGGGGATGCCAGGATGGCTCAGTGGATTGAGCGCTCATCTTGCAGTCCTGGGGCTGGCCCAGGCCCAAGCCCATGTGGACCTATATGATGAACCCGGCTGTGCCCCCAGTTCGGTTCTCACTGGGGTGAGCTCTATGTGGGAGGCCCCCAGCCCAGTTCCTGCCCTGCACAGCCCCATGCCCACCTGTGGAATGAAACTATGTAGAAAACCAATGATGTGCAACTATGGAGACTGCTCTGGGCCCACCCGCCTTCTCTGTCTGTCTCTCTGTCAAAAACAATAAAAATAAATCTTTTAAAAAACAAATTATCAGCACCTTCCTGTAATGGGTGAATAATGTGCCAAAAATACTCATAACTACCTATAACCTAAAAATGTGATCTTATTTGAAAATAAGGTCTTTGCAGATGTAATTAAGGTAAGTATTGAGATAATGCTGGAACAGGGTACGTCCAAAATTTAATGAGAGTATCCTTATCAGAGACCGAAAAAAAGAAAGAAAAAACAGAAAGACACAGAGAAGGCCATGTGAGGATGGAGGAGAGACTGACGTTATGCTGCCACAAACCAACAAACAGCACAAGCCATCAGAATCTGAAATAGGCAAGAAAGGATTTCTCCTCTAGATCCTTCAGAGAGAATACAGACCTGCCAACACTTTAATTTTGGATTCCCGGCCTCCAGAACTGTAAGAGACTAAATTTCACTTATTTTAAGACACTAAGTTTTTAGTAATTTGTTACAGCTGCCCTAGAAATCTAGTTCTCTACAGAAGTCAACACAGGCTTTGAATCTTGGAATCCACTTGTGGGGAAGGTTGTTGGGCAGAAGTCAATTCACTTTGCCCTTATCGTTGCAAATTGTAAAGCTTCTCTCATAATTATTCCTCCTTTCCCAAATGCTGATCCTATCTCAGATGTTCATTAAAAGCACGTTATTCTCTTACTGGTCTCTCTGCATCTATATAATCTATCCCCTTCCACTACATCCTACATATTCTGTCAAAGGTAAACTCTTGTAACATCACTGTCAATGTGTTACAACTCTAATCAAAAACCTCCTGGACGAAATCATCAAATTAGTTACTAGGAAAGATGTGGGGGAGGGAGGCAATGGGTCATAAAACATTTAATTCAATCTGTCCTTAACTGCATGAGGTAACTAAGGCCTAGAAAGTGACTTTCCTAAGAGAGTATACCCAATAAGGGGCAGAGCCAGAACTAAAAATTAGGTTCCCCAATTACTATTTGAATAAAACAAATAAATATCCAAGTCACAACAATTCTATAAAAAACAATATATACCTTAAGGAAAAGTATTTTCACAGTGTTAGGATTAAGTGGAGACCCATTAACATTTATTGAACATCTAATATGCATGAGCTATGACTCTCAGGTTCATAGTTTTATAGCAAAAAGCAAGAAAACAAATAATTTAAACATAGTCCTATAACAGAAATATGGCAAAGAAAAATCACCTAATTCAGCCAGTGAAGGTGTTATGCAAACTTCCAGCAGGAACTTATACTTTAGAATCTTAAACAAGTATAACATAATGTGGTAAAGAGTAAAAGAGCTAGGGTAATAATAAATATAAGCGTATGCAGTCATGACAAATTATAGCAGCTGCAATTCAGCTTTTCAGTGTAGCTGGAGAGTAGAGTAGATGTGAGGAAGTATGTAAAGATGAGTTAAGAGAAGTAGATAGGACTAGATCATATGAAGTAGTTTATTTGCTGTTTTCATCATATCAATGAAAAGAAGCAATATGATTTGCTTTTTAGAAAGATCACTTTCAACAACATGGAGGCTTAACTCAAGAAAATGAGGCTGATAATAGAAAGACTTGATTTAGTAGGCTCTTTCAGTAATGCATACAGAGACTTATTAATCAATGATAGCATCATAAAGAGAAAGATTTAAGAGAAATTTGCTTAGGACCATTGGAGAGAATGCAGACTGTAGAAATTGGAAAGCCTAACTTCACTCCTTACAAGCTCTATGATTTAAATCAAATCATTTTAACTTCTTCGAGCCTATTTCCTAGTAGTACAGTTCTACTATGGCACTGCAAAAACAGATACCATCTAAACATAGTGGTTGCTGAAAGAATTTAGTATGAAAATCAGCAAACACATACAAAAGGATATTGAATAGGTACATAAAATATATTAGTTCTCTTTCCCCACTTGTTCTCCCCAATTACATATTGAGGCTAGGAATTGTTTCTGATACACAGGTGCCTAATTGGTCCATCTGGGCAGATCAAGGCACCATTAACCACAGAATATAAAGAGAGAAAAGGATTAAGTTTGTGACATATTGCATTTAAGACACCAGTGGGACAGCCAGGTGGAAGTGTCTAATTAGTGATTAATAGAGAAGAGGGCTCCAACGAAGGCTTAGGAGAGAAGTCTAGTCATGAAGGTGTAGCTGGCTATGACCTTGGGCACATTTCTCTCAAGCTCACATTGTTCATTTGTAAAATAAAGAAAACATTTATCTATTTCACAAAATAAAAATAAAGTATGTAAATCTTCTAAATACATTCTTCAAATTGTAAAACATTCTAAAATCATGAAATAGTATTACTAAAATGCAGGAAATTGGGAAAGCTGGGATGGCTCAGCGGGTTAAGCGCTCGCTTTGAAGCCCCGGGGACCGAGGATCGAATCCCGACCCCGGCCCATGCGGACCCACATGCTGAACTGGGGTGTGCCCCCAGTTCAGTTCTTGCCGGTGCAGCCCCAGGCCCACCTGTGGAGTGAAACATATGGAAAACTAATGTCGACTATGGAGGCTGCTCTGGGTCCTCCCCCTTCTCTCTGTCTCTCTCTGTCTCTGTTTCTCTCTGTCAAAAATCAATAAAATAAATCTTTAAAAATAAATAAATAAATAAATAAATAAAATGCAGGAAATCAATAATTATTGAGCATATAACATCTGACATATTCAATAATTCCAGCAAAAGATACAATTAACAGTTATAAATCAAACCAAAAGAAAGATTCACCATCTTAATGTCAGTTTACTCTTTGTAAAGATTTTGTTGCCAATTTTTTGTTTTAAAAAGTTTCAAGCTAGAGAAAAGCTGAAAGAACGGTACAATAAACACCAATATATCTTTCATGTAGATCCAATACTTGTTAACACTTTGCCAAATTTACTTTCATTCTCTATGGCAACATATACCCACACTTTTTCTTTCTGAAAGTAAACTGCAGACATTATGACATATGACACTACCCCAGCATTTAATCTTAAGAATAAGGACATTCTCCTTACATAAGCACAATACAATTAAGACATTAAAAAAATTTAATATTGACACCATATTGCATCTAAGATATGCTGCATATTTAAATTTCTCCAACTGTCTCACTGTCTGTTTACCGGTATAAGTGTATGTTTTTTTGTTGCTGTTCTTGTTATTGTTTTTGGCCTAGACACGGTTAAAGGTCATGCATTACATTTAACTGTCTTGTCTCTTGGTCTCTTTTTAACAATTTCCCCACCTTTTTTTCCCTTTGGGGCAGGAAGTGTTTACATGTCACTAACAATTTTAAACCAGGTATTTTATACAAGATCCATAGTTTGGATTTGCCTGATTGTTTCCTCATTATTTGATTCATTTAAATATTTTTGACAAGAGTACTACATAGGTGATGTTTTTCATGAAATTTAATATATATTACATGCACTAATTTTAATGTGAAATCTGTTTTCTACAAAAGAGCTAAAAGACTAGTCAAATAACTTCCATTATGTAAGTTTAACAACTGAAGCATAATTCTATGATCTAACACTTACTCAAAACAATTTGTGTCAAATACATACCAATTTAGAAACTCACTTTGGTCATCAGCTTTATAAAAAATGTAAAATAGGGGTGAGAAAGAAAAAATTCCTTTATACTATGTATGTGCCTTTTAAAACCAAAAAGTGCCTTCTCCCACCACCACCACCCCCTCCTCCCCCAAAAATATCAAATCATAAAGGCATTCAACTTTTAAAACATTCTTTGGTATATTACAACGGGATGGTTTTACACACTGAGCCATTTGAGCTAAAGTTTGCAGATATCATCAGATGGTAGATGTTCCTTTTCTTTTTTAAATGAATCTATAACTGATATTGAACAACTGCTATCTTTCAAAACTGATTTGCTAAAAAAATTTTATCCTGAGAAGTCCATTTAACCACAGCTATAGGGTAAATGTATGCATTGGTATGTGTAGGGTGCTTAACTAGAAACAAAAATTATTCTGTAATCTCTCTAGAAAATATCTATGACAACCAGCTGCTACCACAGATGCTACTGGTTTTTACAAATATAAACATGAAAATCATAATTTTCTCACAAGATTATTTTAAAAATTCCTTACATATTATAACTATAAATACATCACTATTACTATTAGATTTACTAATAACTCTTTTTAAAGATATAATAATGAAAGTATCCAAATCGAATTCAAATTCATAACTCAGACCAATCTTTCAGATAGTAAAGTTGGAAGCTGAAGAAGTTTTCACTATTTACGGTTACTATCAAAGTGTAAACCACTGAAATATTCATTACTAAAATATTGAGGTGAGAGGGGGGTAATATTCAACCTAGCTGTGCTATCAGGCACTCCTAAGATCTCAGTTTCTGCTTTCTTAATGTGGTCAGAGCACAAAGAACTCTCTATTGCAAGAAGTAAAGAAGTTTCTACATAAAAAGGAATATACATTTATTAGTGTGCCTGCCACTTGCTTAATGGTTGCACATTTTTTTGTTGGCACTGTATAAGAAAAATAGAAGAAAATGAGTTCATTTCTGCAGTAACTAAATTTCCACGGTTATTTTTATAAGTAAATGACAAAATCAAGCTATTGCCTACTCAAGGAACACACTTGCTTATATTAGTTATAATGGTGACACCAACATCAAGCAAATGTCCACTACAGGATGGCCAGCCACACACTCCCAAATACAAAATACACATTTTTTTTTTTTGTACAAAACACATCTGGTATTTGCAGATTTTAGTCTCTTTTCATGTTTATAAGTTATTGTACCTCCAGGTATGTTTTATTCAACCAGAATTTCATAAGGCCAGGATCACTATTAGCCTGACAACAGAAAAAGATGTCAACAAATACAAGCAATGGAGAGAGGGCCTAACTAGTAGGCTGACCAAATGTACCATTTTAAATAGGACAGAAAACAACAGTACTGTCCCATTTCAAATGGTACATATGGTCAGCCTTGTCTCACTGGGCTAAATTCAAGGTGTCAGTAGGTTGACCATATGTATCATTTGAAACAGAACAGTACCCTTGTGTTCTGTCCCATTTAAAACTGTACATCTGTTCAGCCTATAAATATTATTAATCCAATTTTGATAATTCTAACCAACATCTTATGCTTTCATAAGAAGGGACAGAAGGATGTCCTAAGATGTTCATGACTTGTCAGGTCCTTCTAATAACTATTTCCAGATGGTTATAAACTTGTTTAACCCTCAATATCAGAAGATAATTTGACAAAACTAGTAGTTTAAAAAAAAACGGGGCAGGGCAGGATGGCTCAGGGGGTTGAGTGCTTACTTTGCAGCCCCAGGGACTGAGAATCGAGTACCGGCCCTGGCCTGTGTGGACCCATATGCTGAACTGGTGTGTAGTTCGGTTCTCACTGAGGCGAAATGACAATGTGGGAGGTCCCTGGTTCAGCCCTCGACTTGAGGGTGCATGCCTCCCAGGCAGGAGGCCCCAGCCCAGTTCCAACCCTGCACAGTCCCTGTACACTTGTGTGGAATGAAACCATGTCAAAAACTAATGAAGTGCAACTATGGAGACTGCTCTGGGCCCTCCCCCTTCTCTTGGTATCTGTCAAAAAAAAAAGGGGGGGTGGGGAGGAATCTAAGAATGTCCTTCTGAAAAAGAGGACATTTACAAATCAGATTCTACTAAGCTATCTGAAGTGAAGGTATTAAAAAAAAAAATGAATTTTGAAAAAGTAAGGCCTATCAAAATTAATCAACTTCTAGACATAACAAGCGTAGAATCTAGGCCCTAGATCTTGATTCTCTACACTTCAACAGTATGAACAAAATCATTCTCAAAACTATAGCATAACAAATCATTTAACTGATTTTCAATAAGGGTGACAAGGCAATTTAATGAGGAAGGAATAATCTTTTCAAAAATGGTGCTGGAGGGGAAGCCAGGATGGCTCGGTGGGTTGATGGCTTGGTGGGTTGAGCGCTCGCTTTGCAGCGCCGGGGACCGGGAATCGAGTCCCGGCCCTGCCCTGTGCGGAACCATGTGCTGGGCTGGGGAGTTCCCCCAGTTCAGTTCTCTCTCTGCCTCTGTCTCTGTATCTCTGTCAATAAATAAATAAATAAATAAATAAATAAATAAATAAATAAATAAATAAATAAATAAATAAATAAAAACTGAAAGCCACACAATTAAAAAAAAAAAAATGGTGCTGGAGCAACTAGATATCCACGGGAGAAAAAAATAAAAAGAACTTCGATTCTAAACTCACACCATACAAAAACATCACCTCAAAATGGGATCATATACTTTAACATAAAAGTTAAAACTATAAAATTTCTGGGGAAACCACAGAAGAAAAATTTTGTGGCCTTGAATAAGGCAAAAATGTCCTAGGTAAGCCATAAATGCATGAACAATTAAAGAAACTAATTCATAAAATGAACTTCACCAAAATTAAAACCCTTTGTTCTTCAAAACACATCACTATAAAAATGAAACGGTAAGCCATATTTTGAAAAAAATAATTTATACTGCATATATTTGACAAGGAACTAGTATCATTCATATATATATATATAATACATAAAGAACTACAATTCAGTAATGAGAAAAACAATCCAAATAGAATGCACAAAAGGTCTGAATAAATATTTCACCAAAGACTATAAATAATGTACAAAACACATGAGAAAGATTCACAAGGAATCATTCTGTGATAATGGAAATGTTCTATATACTGATGGAGGTATTAGATACATGCATGTATATAATTGTCAAAATTCATCTAACTATATACTTAAGATCTATTTCACTTTATAAAAATTATAACTAATTAAAATACTCCATGCCTAGTGTTAACAAAAAGATAAACTTGTTGTATATAAATTGGTATATTAATCAAGTACAACCAGGCAATTCACATCAAATTTGACTAAGCATTTCACTTCTATGAATATAATGCAAGAAAACTGTCAAAAAAGTAAATATACAAGTATTTACTGAACCAGTGTTTCACTTACAATAAATAGAGAAAAATTAGGAAGACCTTTAAATGTATATCAAGAGGATTAATTTAAATAAATTATGATAGATCTTACAATGAAATACTACTCAGTTGATTAAAAAAAGAAATTATGGGGGAAGCTGGTATGGCTCAGTGGGTTGAGCCCTCACATTGCAGCCCCAGGGCACAAGGATTGAGTCCCAGTCCTGGCCTAGGCAGACCCATATGCTGAACTGAGGTGTGCTTCCCATTCCAGCTCAGTTCCTACTGGGGCGAGCTTCCCATGTGGGAGGCCCCTGGTTCGGCTCCCACCGGGGGCATGCCTCTCATGTAGGAGGCCCCCGGCTCATGGAGGCACACCTCCCATGTGTGAGGCCACAGGACAGGTTACAGCCCTGCGCAGCTCTGCGCCCACCTGTGGAATGAAACTACCAGTATAGAAAACTGATGACTATGAAGACTGCTCTGGATCCTCTCCCTTCTGTCTCTTTCTGTCTCCCTCTCTCTGTCACAAACAATAAAATAAATCTTTTAAAAAAAATTATAGCTGGGTTACTGAGTAAGACTGGTACTGACATTGCTTATTATTGAAACTGTAAGTTCCTCAAGACTCAGCCCCTTGGTACATACCTGGGTGTCATACTTTGACAAAAATAGCTAACACTGAGCATGAACTATGAGCATATAACTGTAACATTACATCCCAACTATAGCATTACCACAGTCCAAAGATCTGGAGCAAGAATGGCTCTACTGTAGCAGTACAAAAAGATCTAAAAGAACAAGGCTCACAATAACATATCACATTAAATCAAAAAGACCCATTCTGATAGACTGAATCCTGAATCCCCCTGAATATATGAAAATTTGTCTTTAACTTCTATGTATTTTTCTATCATCCATAGGTTTCAAGAAATTTTAAGACATTTGTAACCCAAAATAGTTTAAGAAAGTGATATAATATGTATGTACACATGCTTATACATAAGAATAAGAAAAAATTAAAGACTAGAAGGAAATATAATGCCAAACAACAGTTATAGTGTAAGATTGTAAGTAGCTTCCTATGTACTGTTCATGTATTAAAACTAATAATTGTATCTTTTAAATATAAATTATAATAATAAACTCAGAAGAAACAGGCTAAACTTAGCTACGTTTTCCATGTTTCTTTGCCTTTTAAGTTTTAGTAAAAAAAGGGGGGGGAGGGGTCGTGGTGGTGGTAAGAATTCTAGGTCTTTAACTAACAAAAGAAAACAAAATTACATGAAGTTATTTGAAAAGCAACATTTTGAATTAGCCAATCAATTAATATGAGACAAAAACATTTTAAGAGAATAAAAATCCAGATAGTAATTTTAAAAAATGTTATTGGGGGGGAAGCCGGGATGACTCAGTGGGTTAAGCGCTCACTTTGCAGAGCCGGGGACCGAGGATCGAATCCCAGCCCCGGCCCGTGCGGAACCATATGCTGAACTGGGAGCTCTCTCTCTCTCTCTCTCTCTCTCTCTCTCTCTCTCTCTCTCTCTCTCGTCAAAAATAAATAAATATTTAAAAAAAAAAAAATGTTATTGGGGAAGCCAGGATGGCTCAGTGGGTTAAGCGCTCACTTTGCAGCCCCAGGGGCCAAGGATCGAATCCCGGCCCCGGCCCGTGTGGACCCATATGCTGAACTGGGGAGTGCACACAGTTCGGTTCTCACCGGGGTGAGACCCCGGCCCAGTTCCTGCCCTGTACAGCCCGGCCCACCTGTGGAATGAAACTATGTGGAAAAACCGATGATATGCAACTATGGAGACTGCTCTGGGCCCTCCCCCTTCTCTCTGTCTCTGTATTTCTCTCTCTCTGTCAAAAACAATAAAAATAAATCTTTAAAAAACATTATTAAGGTAAAACAAAACAAAACAAAACAAAAAACAGATAAGAGGCTTGAATAAATTAATGATTCCAAAACTTCACTGTGACCATTAGTTTCTATTTTCTTTCCATCAAAACTTCATACCTGTCGCTAAGTAACATCTACCTAAGTGCTGGATTATTATACTTCCCAACTAACTAGAAATGCTGGATCATTACATTTCCAGACTAAGTATGAGATTTGGACTCTTACATTTCCTGACCAACTAGGAATGCAAGGGCCTCAATTATACTTTCTAACTACTTGGAATTCTGGACTTCATTTCACTTACTAACCAAAAATGTAACATCTTGTTATACTTGTTTAAGTATACTGAGTCCTGTCACCCCAAGTATATTGGGTCCAGACACAATGAATAACAGCACTGAGCCTCATTATACTCACTAAAAGTGCTTAACCCTTTCGTATTGACTGATCAGAACCAATACTTTCATCCTAACATAAAACTGTATCAATGCAATCCAAATGGTGAGAGGCAGGTTAAGCACAAAAAGAACAGAGTCTAGGTAATAATTTCTTCAGAACAACAATGAGTTCTTCCATTGTTTCTTCACTGACAGGTCTTATTATAAGAGAACACTACTTTGTAATTCAAACCATTATAATTTTATATCATTCTTAGCATGTACCTAAATACTTACTAATAAGAAAATCATTTTTGGGTTATATGTTATCACATTGAATGTTCTTGATATACACACACAATCCTCATCTACAGAGTCCTACAAAATCAAGCCTCTCTCTCTTTGACTTCTCTTAGTATTCTATCTCCTTTGCTCACTATAATCTAACCACATCAGACATCTAGCTCTTCCTCATACATAGGTTGGATCTCACCTCAAGGCCTTTGCACTTGCTCTTCCATTTGTCTCAGTGCTCTTTACTTAAATGACTGCCTCCTCACTCTCAAGTGTTAGTTAAAATGTTATGCCATAAAATAGCCTTACCTGAATCCACAATATAAAATAACCCTCTCTATCTCCAATCCTGTTTGGTTTTCTTCATGATATATATCACCCTTAAAATTATACTGCATATGCATAAATTTACTTACAGATAATAGGGCTCCCACCCAGCCCAGGCTAGCAGTTCCAACAGCAGCACAGACTTTGTATTGTTCACTGCTCTATTCCCACAGCCTAGAAAAGTGCTGGCATACAGTAGGGACTCAATATAATACATAAGTTAATTAATTAAATTAATACAATAAATTCATTTGGAATTATATATTAACTTTTTTAGATCATGCGAGGTGTTGGGAGTAGAGATATTACCAATGCCAATTTTATCTTTTGTCTAAAACCAAAACCTAAATTTACTACTTGAACATACTAGTGATCATAACTGATGTTTCAATGAGAAATATATATCAATGTTAGGTATTCAGAAGTAATTACATCACTTTTTCCTGATAAACTGAACATTATCCCATAAACCTCAATACACTTCTTGAGGCTATCACTATGAATTGCCTTTGCTTACAGTGAAAATAAGAGTTGAACTGAGTGGAGATCAAAGATGGCGGCATGAGAGGAGAACGCCAATAACTGCCTGGGAGGGGCCTTGTGAACAGAGGGGAGTCCGTGGGGGAGACCCTGAGAAGAGACCTCCACTGGGAGGGCCACACAACGCAGAGCAACACACAAAGGTTGGAGAAAAGGGGGGAGAGCGGGAGGGGGAGGGGGAGGCAGCGGTTCGGGTTGGGAGCTTGGAATTCCCACAAGACTGTGGAAGGTTTCACATCTGAACTCAGGGGACAGCACACAGGGCCCTGGTCAGATCACAGAGCCTGGAGTGGAGCGGGGACTGTGGAGCAGGGCGGCTGCATTTCCCGGCGGGCGGGGTGGGAGCGGGGCATCGGCCCAGGGCGGCTCGGCGCCCCTGATTTGCAGAGGAGATTGACTGTGGGGGAGCACCTTCTGGGGGTGGGGCTATTGGGGTGACGGCTGGGGCTTGGGTGAGCATGGCTGCATTGGACATGCTTGGAGTGAATCCGGTGGTCTCAACAGAGCCGGGAGCGTAGAGCGGCTGCCGCCCGAGCTACGGCCTGTGAGAGCAGGGCTTTCCGCGACCCGCCCACCAGGCCACTGCGACACCGCTGCTTGCTTGCCAGCGCGCAATTGGGCTTTTGGTGACCCGCTCACCAGGCCACTGTGGCACCGCTGCCAGCGCGCAAGTGCGCAATTGGGCTTTTGGCGCCCCGCCCACTGGGCCCCTGCGAATCGCTGCGTGCACGCACCCAGGATTTCGGCGCCCTGCCCACCGAACCACTGCAGCAATGCTGCCTGCTCGGGAGCACGCAACTGGGCTTTTGGCGTCCTGCCCACCGGGCCTCTGGGGCGATGCAGCCCACACTGCAACTAGGCTGCTGACCAGGTCGCCGCGGTGTTATTGCCGGCGCGCGGGGCAGCCAACCAGGGCCTCTGCCAAGCCCCAGCCCATCCAAGTGCTGCCCTGAGGGCGTGGCTTACAGATACGATTGAAGGAGGGGCAGCCAGGAGGAGGAAAGACCAGAGCTCCTGCGCCCCACCCGCACTGTACCACCAGCCCCCCTGCTGAAAGAGGAATCTGTTATTATTGTGTCTCAGACCAGCCCTAGCTCCTACTCACATGCCCCCCAAGCCTGGCCACACCTTTACTACCCTGCTATCTAACAGCTAAGACAGCAACCTGAAGTGCCCCAGGACACAGAAGCTGTCTGCTTCCCCCAACCCTCTCCCAAAACCTCCTTCTCCCACAACTGAGCCCAAAAGAAAAAATAAAGAGAAGCCCATCTGATAGGCAAACCCCAGAGGGAAAACAGACTCATGCGTAAAGAAAAAGAACCACATCAAACACAATGCACACCTCAGAATCCAAAGCCCCTCCAGAAGATCACGGGCAGTCTTTAGTAAAGGACCTTGCACACTTGGAATCAAATCTAAGTGAAACAGAATTCAGGGTAGCATTAATCAAGACACTCAGAGAGCTCACTCAATACTGGCAAAGTAGCCAGACACAGTTAAACAACCTCAACAAAAAATTTTCTGAGCAAAATGAGTACTTTACCAACAAAATTGAGAAGTTAGAGCAGAACCAAAAGGAACTCCTTGAAATGAAAGGCATCATGGGAGAGCTGAAAAAAGAACAGACCAGCATAGGAAACAGGGCTGACCAGCTAGAGGAAAGGATGAGTGAAATTGAAGATACAAACATGGAAATGTCACAGAGGGAAGAAGAAAGGGAAAGGAAAATCAAGAGAAATGAAAGAGCCCTACAAGAACTTTCTGACTCCATCAGAAAGAACAATATTACAATAATAGGGGTACCAGAAGGAAGCGGGATGAAATCTTCTCAGAGTCTACTAAAACAAATAGTGGATGAAAATTTCCCTAACCTGTGGAAGGAATTACAGCCCCAAATCCAAGAGGAAAGCAGAAGTCCTAACTTCCTAGACCCTAGCAGATCTTCTCCAAGGCACATTGTTCTGAAGATGACAAAAATCAATGACAAAGAAAAAATCCTCAAGGCTGCCAGGGAA
>PVKE010017338.1:0-30884 GCA_004027555.1 Craseonycteris thonglongyai
CCAGCAGGGGGCATCCTGAGAGGATGGGGCCTAGGTTTCGGCAGTGGCTGAGGGGATGGAGGAAAGTGGGTTGAGGAGAGCGAGACCTTGAAGGCAGAGGCACAGAGATAGCAAAGGCATTTGAGAGGTCAAGAGCAATCCTAGATCTTCGACTGAAGAAATGGTGGTGCCATTTACGGAGGGATGGGGGACAAGGGTGGCGAAGTACCTTGAGGAGGAACTGGCATTGGATGGAAAGGCATAAATAAAGCTTGGGCACCAGGGAATGAGGTGCCTGGGAGCCACACCAATGCCTATTTCCATGGTCAGTTGGAACTAGAGTGGAGTTCTGAGCGGGAACTGGGATTATGGAACTCATCATAACATAGGTGGTCCCTGAGAGCAGAAATGACAACCACCCAGAAGCACATGCATAGGAGGAGCCCAGGACGAGCCATGAAGAACATTAACAAGAAACGAACAGGCAGAAAAGAGAACCTTAGAGGACAGACAAGAGTGGAGTAATGGAGGAGAAAAATGGAGAGCAAGCACAAAATGATTCAAGAGTGAGGTGCAGTTCATCAGCTCCTGAAAAGTCCAGCAAAACAGACCGAGAAATGTCATCCAGAGAAAATCTCGGATGGGCTATGGAAGCATAAAATACCAGTGAAACCCAAGGTGAAGTGGACACCTGCACCAGAGATAGGACAAATAATAAGGTGACCAACTTTTTCCAATGAAAAGGAGGACATAAATAAATAAGGAGGACATAAATAAAGAAACAAATATTGCAAATAAAAAAATATATTCTTTGCAACAATAACTAAACAGAAAGCATTATAATATAGTAAATAGATAATGCAGGCGTATTATGATTCATTATTATTTAAATATGAATATTTTTGATTGAATGAATATTTTTGTTAATGTGTTATTTTCTAACAAAATATTAGAAATATCCGTACAAGAACTATTTTTCATATTGAATTTCACAGCAAGTGCTGCAGCTAGAGTATCAACATTCAGTCCTGATTTTTCAGTTGTCCAAAAATCATTAGCAATTGAAAATACCCTTTCAACTGCTGCATTAGTGCCAGGGCAGCACAATGTAAAATTGGACTAGAAGAAGTTAATTTTCATATGGTATATGTGCATTTTTGAAATGTTGGAATATTTCCACCCATCTTTTATCAACTTCAACATGTTCATTTTCCCTCTCAACCAATTTTTCAGAATTTAAATAAATATTCAGTTTTCTAATTTCTTCAAACAGACAATTGTCGTCTATTTTAATGTCCAGTAGTTCTGTGGATAAAAAAAGAACACAAGTCAAAAAGGAGGACATCTAGGAGGACACTTTTCGAGGGAGAACAGAACTTCCAAAAGGAGGACTGTCCACCCTAAAGGAGGACGGTTGGTCACCTTAAAATAACCCACTTCAAAAAAAAAAAAAACTAAAATAATGCGTATCACTTCACACATAAAAGGACGAGGAAAGATGTGACAAAGTACAAAAGGTTTTCTTGTACAAATTTTCTCATCTCTCTAGCTTGAAATTAAGTATGCAAACCCTTGATTTAAAGATGTGTTCATAAAATATAGTGTTGTGATTCTGTCAAAGACTGGACCACATGGCTGACTAATGGATCCAGAAGGAGAGAACTGGAGCACTTTGTTTTGGCTTGAGGTTCCTTCGTGACAAGGCACACTATGCTTATATCAATATTTACTGTAACATAATTTACACGTGCCCTCCCAGTAATTCAGGGAGATGTTTTTCCAAAGATAATATATAATATAAGTACAACAGCAGCAAAATCATGTCTTAAGCCTTATGGGAAGTTGAACTGGGCTCTTGTCTTCACATAATTCTTTAGTTAAACCCTGCCAATATAAAAAGCTTCTCGCTATTACAAAGAAAGCATAGCACTTGTGATAAGATTGATGTAACTGTTTTATATGGTTACTCTGTCCTAAGAAGTAGTGATAACTAGCAATGTATTAAAATGATGCCATATGAAATACTGAATATTAAAGTCTACTATTGTCTATTGCAGTTGTTCCCTGGCTTAAAATTATTTCATTCACATAAATGCATACGCAGAAGTGAATGAGACATAGAGATATTTCAGTGGGATTCCAATTTCATGTTTTACAGGGCACGGGGAATAAAATCAGTGTATTTCTCAAAACATTTTCAAGCTGGTACAGGTTTGCTTTGCTACTGTTTGGGGAACAATAGGGATTCTTCTGAATCAGACAAGAGCACATCTGGATTTAAGATGCTGACCATCAGTACAATATTCAATGCTTTCCTCTGAAGGAGAACTCTGAACTAATTTTACTTTGTTTTAAATAGATTAAAAGCATGATATATTGTACAGTAGAACACAGAAAGAAGGATACCATCTATTTTCTTTATCCCCATACTCCACAAATCAAAAGCATTTTCTAAATACTGTGGATGCTCAAAAACGCCTATTTAATGAATATGTAATGTTTGTGGAATGTGAAATTTAGTTTCAGAAAAAAACTAATAAAGAACAATGTATTCTTATAAATTTATTTTTGAGAATTTTCATGTAGCACTTTGAAGGGCTTCCATTAAAAAATACCAGTTAATGATTTGGCAACCAATAAAAAACTATTATTTAAGAAAGCTAATCCAGGAGCCTAGTCTGAGGAATTAGAATTTGTATTTATATTATAAAAGTGAGTATTTTTATTTCATACTGTTTTCCACTCTGATATTTGTGGCTATACTTACACTGTTCTCTTGTTGATGTGAAAATTAATTTAATTGTTGTTAAATCAGTCTCTATGTGTAAAACAAAAGTAAGTCAAATGTTAACCTCTCAACAATTGGTCACATCTATATTGACTACCCATTGAGCTCAAGAGTACATTTTTGTTTTAAAACGATTGTATTATGGGATCAAACAAGTGATCGCCACAACCTGAAAAGCTTGCTTTATATCATTATTAAACATACATTTTAAAATTAAGAAAAACACTTCAACAATTTAGATAGCATTTTCAGTTTGCATGATTTGTTAGGAATTTTCTTAGTTGATTTAAAAATGTTGGAAATGAGCATCACCAGAAATAAAAACAAACTTTACACTTTCAACAAGCATTGCTCTCTGTAAATTGTCAGGTCCCTCCTATTTTCTACAGATGACTCACAATTTATAATAAATCTATGAAATTTGTTTATTTTAGGTTCCAATATTAATTATCAATTACATACATATAATTTCTTTTTAATTTTAATTTTTCAAATGCCCCTCTTAGTATGTTTTTACTTTGGGGGGCGAGGGGGAATAGATGATCATACCATTCCTACTCACTCCTAATTACATAGTGCAGAATATATTTTGAACCAACCACGGTATTATACAACAGACATCAGTAAAAAGGCAGTCACTCAAGGGGAAAATACTCAACCTTTTAGTGAAGGAGAAAGTGGAGATAAGAGGTAGGAGCTTACACTTTTGACAATTTTACAGGATGGACAGATTCCCCCAGGGACTCTGTAAGAGGCATCCATTGTTGATCAACAAATGAACAAACAATTATTCTTTCATTGTTTCTCCCTCCCAGAAACAACACTGAATAGAACTGTTGACTCTGAGCAGGAAGGTGTGATCCCAGCTAAAGGTGCCTTTAAGATCCCCTTTTTGTCTATTGAGTTGGCAACAGAAATACTAATGCACAAGTAGAAATATGGTGACCACAGAATTAAGGAAACAACTCACTAGCAATACAATAAAACTACAGCAAGCAAAGAAAATGTATAGTGTTTGCGTGTAAAGTCCCAGGGCTTACTAATGTGAATTCTGTCCTTTTGTTTTTTATTCTTTACCTCATTGCCCTTGCTTATTCGCCTCGCAACAATGAGCTGGATCATTCCTCGCTTGTTCCCTTCAGTGGACATGGACCTTCTAAGGGTTTCCATGGCATCTTGGTTTGTCTTGCCCAACAGGGATTCTCCATTCACTGCTATCAGCTGATCATTCACCCGAAGCCTTCCATCCTGGGAAGAAAACAGGTAAAAATTAGTGCTATTAAACTGACTGTTTATAAATGAAATTGCTGTCCATTTAGTCAAAAAAAAATAAAATAAAATAAAAACAAAGCAAATAATAATAATAATTATAATAATAAGGGGCTTTAGTCTTAATAGATTTATCCAGTTTGAACACTAGCATAATAATGTCTAAGCAGTCACTATAGCCTATGTCTATTTTAATCATTTATACATTTTTAAATCAAGTCATTATCATAATCTGTTTACCAAAATAGCATACTAATTCAAAGGACACAAAATGATTACTTTCTTGCTTCTAGAGTCACCCATAGAGATTATTTACAACCCAAAACAATAAAAAGCTCAAGGCTAGTAGACAAGTGGTGAGAGAAAAATGCCCCCTTAACAAACAGCCAGGAAATTTTCTCCAGGCTGGGAAATAGGGTAGGTGACTGAGAGGCAGGGAACTGGAGTGGAAAGATGAACCTTTCTTTACTATATGGAAGCTTCACACCTGAACCTAAACTTTGCTCAGATAATTATCTTCATTTAAGGCAAGTTTGTCCAACCCATGACCCATTGGCCACATACGGCCCTGGATGGCTTTGAATTCGGCCCAACACAAATTTGTAAACTTTCTCAAAACACTGTGAGACTTCTTGTGATTTCCTTTTTAGCTCAGTGTATTTTAGGTGTGGCCCAGGACAACTCTTTCCAATGTGGTCTAGCGAAGCCAAAAGTTTGTATACCCCTGATTTAAGTATAATAAAATGACAATGAGTTAAAAATTCTGTGAGACAAAAAAATGAAGAATTGAAGCCATGGATTCCATCTCAAATGAGAGATCACTGAGATTTATTCTAGTTGTATGATAGTGGATGAGGTTTCAGGAAGAAACCAGAAAACATCTCTTAAGTGTTACAGAATATCAGAATATGCCACCCCAAAATACACCACTTTGGCATAAGTATTATTTTGAGCTGAGGGCAACTGAGAAATGGCAGGCACAAGAAGTGTTCTCTGCTTTCTTGTTTCTGCCCAAACATGACACAAAGTTCCCTTTGTGAAGGTGCCCCCTCTCCTCTCCCAAACCAAGAAAAGGGAGGGAGATGCTCAACATCAGAGACAGAGATGGAGATGAGTCTACATTAACAAACACGATAAAAAATATGCCTTATCTGCCATTACTTACCCTTATATATTTACATTCCCACAACATACAGCCCCTAGAAACCCAAACCCCCTTTCCTTTTTCTTTAATTGTTAAATTTATTAGGGTAACACTGGTTGGTAAAAATTACATAGATTCTAGTTGTACAATTTGACAGTACTTTGTCTATATATAGCAAACCTTTTCCTTTTTTAATCATTTCTCCACAATGTATCACCCTTTGCTAAAATGGTATATAAGCTTCCATGTGTCACAGCTTCAGTTTTTACTTCTTGTCTAGGGAGCCCCAGTACATGTCAAATTTAAAATATTAGCTTCCATGAAATGTGTAAACTTTTTCTCCTATTACTCTGTCTTTTGTCACTTTAATTTACAGGCCACATAAACGGAACCTAAGAGGGTAGAGGAAAGTGTGTCCTCCCCTATGGTGTATACGAGTCTGTTTCCAAAACAGGTACAGGTCTAGAGTTAAGCATTTTCGTTAATGGGAATAAGCTTAATAAAGTTTCTTACTTTAGATGCTGCTCCTCCATTAATAATGGACTTGACAAAGATTCCCAAATCCGCATGGTTCTCTTTTGACCGGTTACCTTTGACACTGACACCAAGCCCAGCTGATCCTGAATCATTAAGCGGAACTTCAAACGTCAGAAATTCCCTGGTGCCGTCAGGTGTAAGAACAACATCCTCATCTTCTGCTTTCTAATGGGGAACAAAATTGCATAATAGCACATTATCATCCAACGTTTCTTTCTCACAGCTATTTTTAAAGACTGCTAATGAGCAGTTCTTTAATCATAACAGGCACAGTATTTCCACCAAACTTCCGTGACAAGATCCACGACAGCAGTGCATCGGCACCCCCTCCAGATGACTCCTGGAACCAGCTGTTAATATTTTTATGCAGCATTTGCTTTAACATTGAAACAAACCCAAACCAGATTCTCAGAAAGACAGGAAGAAATGTAGTGAAAGGACTGAAGACATGTTGACTCCTCCAGTTTGGGATTTTTTTAGTCTGTTTATATATTTCAAACCACAGGAGAAAAACAGTAACAGCAGGAATCAAAACAAATAAATACAACTCATTTGTCCCTTGTTTTCATAAGGACTTTTCAATGTTATTAATAGTTTAATATTGACTAATGGTACATCATTTTATTCACAACACAATAACAAATCCTGATGATACAAAGTCAGCACAAAAAGGTATCCATTTTCAGAGAGCCACTGGAGAGTTTTAACCTTCAACACCTGTGAGACACAGTGGAGATAAACAACACGGGAGAAAATTTTTTCACAATGGTGTACCAAACATAATACAGCTGAAAAATATTATTCAAGCAATACTGTTGAATTAATTAGTTGCATATGCAAGCTTTGATTTCATAATTGTAGTTGTCCAGTGCATAAAAGATTATTTCCAAACACAACATTTTTAAGTTATACAAACGCTTGGCCATCTTTCTTAAAAGAACAAGGAAGAAATGAGAGTTCAAAGTCTGGCCTGATGACATCTAACCTGATGCCATATGCTGTCGATAAAAACGCTGTGTGCCTGAAGAGGAAGCAGTGCCTCCTGGGCTTCTCTTCAGTAATCCCACCCATGGCCGAGACTCCAGGCAGAGTCACCTCTGTATTTGTCACCCCAAAATGAGGAAGGCCAGGATTTGTGTTTCACACTCAGTATTTCCAACCACATAATGCACATGTAGCAGGAGCCCTTCAAATCATAACTCAGTGCCTTATCTTTCTACTTCTCCTCCTATTTCCCAATTTTGAAATATGTGTGCAGTATCCACCTAGTCATTCACATTGGAATTAATCAAACTGTAGTGGAAGAACATTTAAATATATAGGGGCAGATAATTAGGCTGGAATATGATGCATTCTATAAAGAATGTGCTTTTAAAAAATGGCTCAATTACACAAATGAAAAGTAGACTATTGCACAGTGATGGAAATATGAGAAAACTACAATTTATTTTTGTATTCCAACACATTTTTAAATTTTGTAATACTCAAAATTAACATAAACATAATGTAATTTTTTGAAAGGAATTTAGAAATTGAACATGTAATCTCAAATTTCTCAATTACATGAGATAATTTTTGGAAGTACAGAATTTACCAGTAAGAAATTGTTTTTTAAGATTATTTTCAAATAGCAGATATGCTTTTTGCAAATCTCTAAACCCATAATGCTGCAATTAGTAAAGTGATGTTCCTAATTTATTAGTATTAAATGTTAACATTTTATGGTATGGCATTCTTTGCACCAGCTCATAGTAATAAAAACAAGGTACATTTCAGAAGAGAAAACAAAATAAAATCACTAATATATTGAAAACATAGAAACTATATAGTAAAGTATATAAAACAAGAACAACTTGAAAAGATACAGGGCAATAGCTATGTTAACTATACAAAGTAAACAAGTTTCAGTATTAAGTCAAAATAAAGCCTAAGTCAGCTTATTATAAAAACTGTTTTACATTTAAAACATTCCTAGAGAATAACTGTAGCCTAAATAAAACTAATGTATTAGGTAGAAATAATCAAATACTCATATCAAAATATTGATATTATCACGTTACACAAAATATATACTTGTTTTGCTCTATAAACTTTTTATTTTTATCCACATAGTCTGAAACAATTAAAGAATACTAAACAATGACTTTATCTGAATACAGCTACTTCAATATACAATTAGTTATAAAAACATGTAGGTAAATTTTGTTTTTTGAAATACAAAATAGCATCAAAACAAAACCATCCCCTTCTACTTTAAATTCAGAAATAAGTGAAAGATAAAATTCCGGGGAAATTTGCATTTGAAAAGACACAGAAACCAAAGATAACCCTTAGCTTGGCCCATTTGGGTCTAATCATTTAAAATAGTATGTTTATTTGCTCCAAATCTGGAAGGTTCTT
This sequence comes from Craseonycteris thonglongyai, assembly GCA_004027555.1. Taxonomy (NCBI): domain Eukaryota; kingdom Metazoa; phylum Chordata; class Mammalia; order Chiroptera; family Craseonycteridae; genus Craseonycteris; species Craseonycteris thonglongyai. Next base: position 8,118 of record PVKE010017338.1, read on the forward strand.
AATTGTCAGTTACTGATTTGGATCTTCAGTTTGGTTTTTACATGTTTACTGATTCTGACATTTCCATAACATTTTACTAAGGCTTGAAATATTCATTTTTGTCTACTTGAAAAATCAAGATAAGGACCTGACTGAATAAATGAAAACAAATTTTAATCAAGTTGGAATGATTTCCTGACATGCCCTACTCTGAACCTGTCTTAAAGGAGACTAAATCCTCCACAGTAAAATTTCATTTATTTTGAAAACTGCAGGATGGAAATAGTATTCTTTTTCAATTTTCTTATCAACTCTTAAGTCATTATTGTCATTAAAAACATGTTAGTGAGAGATGGTACTTTTCTTTTGATCTTTCAGTATTAATCCCTTTGACTCTTGATATATCGTAAGACTGAAATTGATGCCAGCTTTTAGAACTTAACACTCTAGCACCAAAATGTTTTAAAAAGAATTTGCTCTTCAAAAACCATTTTAAACGCAGCATTACAGAGACCTTCTACAAAGTCTGAAAAAGTATAGAGATCTCTTCATTCTGACACAAAGGACACAGCTTTCTATAACCTTATTATTTCATCCAGATTCTATATTTTGTGAAGTTTCTTGAGTCAAATTCTTTGTACAGAAACACAATAAATGTGTTTTCTTCAATTTTCTCAAGCCATTGTACAGACAGGTACACCTCAACTGATTTTTTCCATCAAAGCAACCAGCTAATTTTTTCCTTTGCCCATTACTCTATTGGTGTTTGGCTTTTTAATGCCCAGAAAAGTAAGACATTTTTATTGAGTACAATAAAAGCAAAGAAACTGCAGAACAGGTAGTATGAAAGCTATTTACTTTCCTACTGTCCACAGAACAGCAGAAAATATGCACACTGATATCTACAATGAAACACAAAAGTAGCCCCAAGTTTCAGCACCAAGGCCCAACCTTCCTTCCTCCCCAACAACAGTCTGACCCAAAGGCCATTCTGAGTCAGCAGTTCATCTGTGTCATGGGCAGATCAGTAATAGAGGAAATAAAAGTTGATTATATTAAGTAGCAGAAAAATAATCATGAGAAATCTGTGAGCCTCACTAAATAAAAATTTTGATTAGTGTAGATAAATTAATAAAAATATGAACATTCCCATAACTAACAGGGAAGAGATGTGAATGAGCAATTCATTAAAGAAAGAGGAGTGGACTAAAAAATAAATAAAAGGTTCATTCTTACTTGCAAGAAAAGACAAGCAAACAACAAAAATCATCAAAACACTTTAAAGTTTTATTTTAAGTAATGATATCCAGGAATGCAGAAGATGTGGTAAAATGGCACTTTCTTCACTGCTTTCACTACTGGTGAAAATACAAATAGGCACACTATTTATGAAAGCCAATTTGACAATGCTTATGGAAAACCTCTACATTTTGCTTATTGCTTAACCAAGAAATATAACTGTTAGTAATATACCATTAAAAAACAAATGTGGTCGTGAACAAAGATTTACCTGTTAGGATGTTAACTGCTTTGATTATAACAGCTGAAAACCAAAAGGTATGGTATTAAGTGGATTAAGATATATCTACAGAATGAAATACCATTCAGCAATTAGTGTCTTTGAAAAGCATTTAGTGAGACAGAAAAACATTTGTGACCAATAAACTGGGTTTTATTCTGTGGATTTTCATAACTTTCAGTATTTCACACTCACTATCCACCTTGATATTCTGTCCTTATAAACTTGATGTCTGTCGTCTCTTATTAGTGAAAGCTTCACGAGGAAGCGATATATCAGTCTTTCCTTCTGCTTGGGACATGACATTTATTAGCTACATGATATGTGTCTGAGATATGCTAGTATTGGTTATATAGGTAAGTAAGAAAATCATGAAAAAATGCACACCGGATGATGGCAGTGAAGTTGCAAAACTGCAGGTGACTTTGATTTTTTCCTGTGCTTGACTGAATTTACTACCATCAGTATACATTACTTTTTGTAATATAAAAATCCCATCATGTGCCATTTCTTTAATTCTCCTTCTTCAAACTCATGATGCAGGGGAGGGGAGGAGAACAGTGATAAATCCTGGGCAGGGCTGGTGGTAGGAAGGAGAAGATTGTCTAGGAACAGATACTTCAGGTCCCCTCTCATATAACAATTACGCTATGACAGCAACCACCATCTTCTCACGCCTATCAAAAGGTCTCATAGAAGTTAAAGGGCAAATACACTTAACATACAAAAATTAAATATGCAGTTATCACAAATAATAACAAGCATTTATGTTTTTAATTAAAAAGAATTTTTTAAATAGAGGTTATCTTGATTATTTTTGCATATGCATTAACCCTCAAGTCATACTCCAAAGTTTACATTAAATATTTTAATTTTTCCTATATGTGAGATGCACTATTGGTGCTATTTTAAAGTTAATTATTCTTATTTGCAAAGTTAAAATGTCACATCTGGCTTGAGTATGCTCTCATCTAATTCAAATAGTGGTTATGAAATAAGTAATTTTAAAGAATTTAAATATTTGTTGCTTGAATATAAAAATGTTTAAAAAAAATGGTTTCATGCAGTTATTCATCTGTATTAGGCCAGAAAAATCCTTGTCCAAAGAAATGTCACACAAACCCAAATTGAGGGACATTCTCAAAATAATTTGCTCTTCAAAAATGAAAACTAAATATAAACTGAAAATATGTTTCAGATTAAGGGACTAAAGAAACATAATTAAATCCCATACATGATCCTAAACTGGAATCTAAACCAGATTTTAAGTTTACATATTCATCCATTCACTCATTTCTGCATGCTATTAGAATATTTATTGGGACAATTAATATAACACTGGTAATACAACAGTATGAAGTCAATGCTAATTTTGTGATTTTGATTAACTATCATGTAGTTACATAAGAAAATATCCTTGTTCTTAGTATATACGCACTGAAATATTTACAGATAAAAGAAAATTAGGTCTACAATTTATTCTCAACGTACAAAAATAGTATGTTGTGGGAAGGAAAAAAAGGAAAAAGTGGAGGAAGAATGCAAGAAAATTGTATGTCAAATGTGGGAAAATATTAACAATTAGAAAAGGTGGGTAAAGGGTATACTACGTAGTCCTTTTTAAAATTCGTAATACTTTTCTGAAAAATCTGACATTTCAGAATAATTACACCAAGTAATTAATCTAGAAGAATTCTACTATTTCTAATACGTTTTTTTATTTTTAAAATACATTAATACCAACATAATGTTTAAAATAATCTGAGTGCCATAGCAAAACAATTACAATAAAGTTTAAAGATATTAATTTTATCACTATACAGAAAAAAGGGCAATAAAAAATAAATAAGGTATATTTCCCAAGGGAAAACATACCAAACATTAAGAAATCCTTATCTTGGGGAAGCCGGATGGCTCAGTGGGTTAGGCGCTCACTTTGCAGCTCTGGGGACCGAGGATCGAATCGTAGCCGCAGCCCGTGCTGACCCACATGCTGAACTGGGCAGTGCCCCCAGTTCAGTTCTCACCGGGGTGAGACTCTAGCCCAGTTCCTGCCCTGTGCAGCCCCGCCCACCTGTGGAATGAAACTACCGGTATGTGGAAAAACCTATGACGTGCAACTATGTAAACTGTTCTGGGCCCTCCCTCTTCTCTCTGTCTCTGTATCTCTCTCTCTGTCAAAAACAATAAATAAACATTAAAAAAAGAAGAAATCCTTATCTTATTATAGTAACAGTAAACAATTGCAAATGAAATCACTAAACATTGATAGAGATTCACTATACAAAATCTTTACCATCTTGTAAGATCATGAAAATATTACTCTAGCCCAATTTTGGAATAATATTATCTTAAAGGAAGTGTGAATCATTTGAATTCAAACTTATTGCACTGAATTATAAGCTTAAGATAAGTTTGAGCATTTAAAATACTAGAAATAGCACACATTTTATAACATTATTTGTGATAAAAGCAACATGTGATGCTCCAAACCAAATCATTAAGGTCAACATATTTTGTGTATGATGACATTAAATCTTCAATAAAATCTCAAATTAGAAAGTTTCATACACTTTCATGTATGTCCTCTGGGGTATGAAAATTAATTTACACTATAGACCTAAAGGAGTGTTTGATGATGAGTTTATCCCAAAGAATTTGCACAAAGTTTCAATAAATAATGCCTCAGTTCACTCCCCTATTAGGCTCCCCTACTTGTTTTTCTGACTAAACTATTTTCATTTATTACCCCATGCTTTGCTGAGATATAATTGACATTTCACATTGTATTAAAAGTGTAAAATGTGTTGATTTGATAGACTTATATTTTGAAAAGGGGTTGCCATCATAGCACTAGCTATCACCTTCACCACATCACATACCGTATTTTCCGGCATATAAGATGACTTTTGAAATGAAAAAAAGTCAACCGAAAATCGGGGGTCGTCTTATACGCCGAGTATATCCCAAAAAACGTCTCGATATGCCGCTAAACAAATGTTCCAACTCGATCCCGAAAATCGTCTGGATATGCCGCTAAACAAATTTTCCAACTCGATCCCAAAAATCGTCTGGATATGCCACTAAACGAATTTTCCAACTCAATCCCGCACCAATCACTGCAAGGCTGCTCGGACCGCCTCTCTACGTAATTACCATATCTTCTTTGGGGTGAGAACATTTAACATCTCTTCTCTTCATAACATTGAAGTATATATTACAGCATTATTGATGATAATTACTATGCTATACATTAGATCCCCAGAACTTATTAGAAGCTTATACTCTTTGACCAACATCTCCCCTTTCCCTCCCATCCCCAAGGCTTGGGAGCCACCATTCTATAAATTCAGCTATTTTAGATACCACATATAAGTGATATCATACAGTACTTGTCTTTATTTGCCTGACTTATTTCACTTAGTATAATGCCCTTAAGGTCAGTCAATTCACGTTATAAATAGCAGTATGCACATACACATACATGCACACACACATAGGGTGTGTATATGTATGTATGTATGCACACATGCTTGCAGGGTTCCCTTTTCTCCACAGCTTAGCCAACATTTTTTTCCCTTGTCTTTTTTTATAAAGTCATTCTAACAGATATGAGATGATATCTTGTGATTTTGATTCACATTTCCCTGATGATTAATGATGTTGAGCACCTTTTCACGTGCGTGTTGGAGATAAGTATGTCTTCTTTGGAAAAATGTTTATTCAGATCCTCTACCCATTTTTTCATCAGATGACTTATTTTTTCACTAGTAGTTGTATGATTCTTTATATACTTTGGATATTAACCTCCTATCACATATATGATCTGAAATATTTTCTCTCATTCTATAGGTTGCCTTTTAATTTTGTTGACTGGTGTGCAGAAGCTTTTATATTTGACTTAGTCCTACCTACCTACCTACCTATTTGTTTGTTTGTTTGTTTGGCTTTGCTCCTTTGATTTTGGTATCAAATACAAACAACCATCATCAAGACTACTGTCAAGGAGCTTACATCATATATTTTCTTCTAGGAGTTTTATGGCTTTGGGTCTTATATTCAAATCTTTAATCTGTTGAGCTGAATTTTGTGTATAGTATAAAACAGAGGTCTACTTTCATTCTTTTGCATATAGCTATCAAGTGTTTCCAACACCATTTAGTGAAAGAGATTGTCCTTTCCCACTAAAAATTTGTGGCTCCTTTGTTATAAATTAATTGTCCATACATGTGTGGGTCTATTTCTGGGTTCTCTACTCTGTTCCATGATTTATAGCTTTGTAATATAGCTTCAAATCAGGACATGTGATACATCTAGCTCTGTTGTTAATTTTTAGGACTGCTTTAGCAACTTGCGGTCTTTTGAGGCTCCATGTCAATTTTAGGAATTCTTCCCTATTTTTGTGAAAAATGCCATTAGAATTTTGATAGAGAGTGTACTGATTCTGTAGATCAGTTTGGGTAGAATGGGCATTTTAACATTAATTTTTCAAATGTATGAGCATGGAATATATTTTAACTTATTTATGTCATCTTCACCTTCTTTCACCATTGCCTTATAGCTAGCTTCCAAGGTACAGATCTTTCACCTTTTTGGTAAAACTTATTCCTAAGTATTTTACATATTTTTTTATGGTATTGCAAATGAAATTGTTTTCTCAATTTCTTTTACTGTTTTCTCAATTTACAGTGGGGTCAATAGAGTAGCATGTACTTGATCTATTATAATACAACCACTAGTTAAAGGAACCTATTAATGACCATACTTATTGCACTGTTCATTAAATTTCTAGGTCAATGCTATAACCTTCTAAAGTTAGCCTATCAAGATGCTTCCTGATCTTCAGGGAAGTTCCCAAAGACTCCCCAGTGTATCCCTGAAGTTTCTATAGGGAGCCCCCACTAACTCTTCTTGGAATTCATTTTAAATTAATGACATTTAAGCATGAAGTACATCTTATTTCTATGGTCTAATATGATCTCTAAACTATACTGTTTTCTAAAGTTCTACATCTATCCAGTAGCCCTGAATGTGTTTAGCACACAATTATATTCTTAGATGGATCTTACTGAAGAATTCTTGGAGGTCTAGCTAGGAAGAATTGCATTAGTCCTTTTTGAAACCCCACGAAGAAACTAGCACTTTAGGAAGTCAAAGCCTGATAGTCAGTAGGTACATTCACTACCTCATCGTGATGTTAATTTTAGGTGTCAACTAGGAGGGTGTTGTGAATGAGATTAATGTTTAAATGGTAAACTCTGAATTAAAAAGATTGCTCTCCATAATGTTGGTAGGTCTCATCCAATCAGTTAAATGCCTGAGAACAGAAAGGCAGGGCTTTCTCAGCAAGGGAGAATTCACCAGCAGATTTTGGTCTTTATTTGCACTGGTGGCTCTTTGGTATCTCAAGCCTTGCTAGGCCCCACATCATGCAAGCCAAATCGTTACACTAAATCTCTTTCCATATATACACACACGTTTTATAGGTTCAGTTTCTATGGAGACTCCTAATATACCTGTGAATGACTTATCCAACCTGGATATCCACATGAGAGTGCCCTGTATCAAGTGAATACACTTTCCAAGGGCAAAGGAGTTTGTTTGTTCAGGACATGGAGCAAGTGACCTTGAGACTTTCCTGAATAATTCACCTTTTGTCCCATTTTGAATACATAACCTAAAACTAGTGTTTCTAATCTTCCACCCTCATTAATTAATACAATATTTAGAAGATGGTAAATTTACATTACAAAAATTCAAAAGGTTTACTAATTTACCTTAATGACCTTTTTATTTCCCAAACAAAATCAGATTTGGATCATTGTGACAATCAACCAACAAACAAATTAATTAAACTTTAGGATATATCTGCTTTCAAGGTGCATACAATCACATGAAAGTTTAAATAACACCATAATATTTCAAGACTCAAATGAATTTAATGACTTGCCATCAAAAGGTATCAAGAGTGGCAGAGACCCTAGAAGTCAACTTTTTTAATTAAAAGCTTAACATGAAGCTTTTAATAACCCAGAGTGGTACTACATATACAGCAAGAGCAGAAAGAGAGGAACAGATGTGAGAGAATATATTTTTTTTAAAGAAGACAACATTTGAGAAAACACTCTTTTTGAATTTTTTAGTTGACTTGGAAAACTCATCTGAAAAAATTTCCATCTGTAATTGGAAATCGGACAATATGCATATGTATAACACTTCTCTTGTCAAGGTGACTGAATTGTCATTTCCTCTGGTGTGCTGTCATAAACACACAGGGCTTACAGGTAAGGGGGAGTAGATTGGAATAGACCTTGCAATTCTCTGTGGATTACCACGTTTAAAGTCAATGCTGCTGCTTCTCCTTAGGGATTGAAAAGTTCAGGACTAATCATCAATTTCCTCAGAAGGACTGACTAAATATTTTGAAAGAACATGCTTATCTTACCACTTATAGCATCATTTGCCATCTGAGACTGTCTTAAGTATTAACAGATGTAGTTTATGTGCAAAGTCATTCTGTTTTCCAAAAAATTCTATGATATTAAGATTCCAACAAAGAAGTGGTTCTTTACCCAAGAATAACATTACAAAATACTTTCCCCTTCTAATGTTCAGCTTGTAACTATTTCATGGTATGGTTATTGTTATTCAAAAGTAACTACACACACACACACACAGAATCTATCTATTTATTATCTAATGATACTCCGGCCATTTTATGCTTTGGACAACATTCACTATCCAAAGTTAATGAAGATTTTCATATATTTTCTCTTAATACTTCTTAGTACCTTTCCTAGGTTCATAATCAACAGGAATTTATTTTGGCGTATGGTAAGAAAAAGAAATGTAACTTTTTAAAGTGAACAGCCAATTGTTTTAACCATTAACAAAACTATTCTTTTTCTACTATTTTGAAATGCCACCTATAACATACATGCACACTTATACATACCAGGTCTGTTTCTATGATCCCTAATGTGTTTAAATGATCTATTTGTTTATTCGTGTAACAACATCATGTCATTTTCAGTATTTTAACTTTACAGCACTTTTTGTCATTATTACTATCTTTTAAAATAGTACAAATAACTCTTGTGTCCACTTTATTCTTTAGACTCCATCTGTCCAATTTTTCCTCAGCTTTCAACCCATCCTACCACACACAAACACACAAACACCACTGCAACTCTGAATAGCTGTCACTGACACATTGATTTTAGAAATAAAAAATTAAGGCTATGAATTTTCTACAACTTATACTTATGAATGTGTAATACTCTCAAGGTTGTTAACTGATTTTCTTTTGAGGTCAGATTTGTCATCCATCTTCATAATTATGTAATATTTAAAAATAATATTTTGTTTGTTTATATTAGGTTCAAAATTGTCTATGAATGTGCAAAGAAAAATCAAACCTGTTATGTTATTCAAATTTTTCATTCTTACCTTATTTGTCTACCTAATATGACAATGTTTTGAAAAATACTAGTATCACCCATGTAGATATAGTTTGTTAAATTTTCTTTCGACTTACAAGAGTTTGGAAATTATATGTTGTATGCTATGTTGTTTGATGTGTAAAAAGTCCTAACTATTAGAATTTCTACCAGATGATATTATGTGTCAATATAAACATTCTCTCTTTTTTCCCCCATACAGTGCATCCACATTAGAACAATACTTTCAGAGACTGATAAAGTTAAGACGACTATATCTAGCCCTATAAGACATTTTTATTTTTTCTGCTTACTATACATTTTCATTGTGCTTTTAGTTTTAGCCCTCCCTGTGTTTTCTGTGCCTGAGTCATTTTCCTTTTCTTTTACTTTGTAGCTACTTATAGCATTTCACAACTCATGAAGTCCTTTACATATATGTCAAACTACTAAGTTCACCAACTTTTGATCCCTGATAACATTCGAGTAATAGAAAACTACTCTAATGTCTCTCTCTTTTTTATCCCTGTCTGACCAAAAATAATCACAAAATACTCTATATTTGAGATAGTAGCAGAAAGTAACCTTACCATAAGACCACTTTGGAATTTAATAAGTCTATGTAGTATCTATGATGAGCCAGGGAAAGGAGAGGACAAGTCAACTTAATATTTAATTAGTAAGTAGTTCCATTTATCTTTTCAACATCTTTGTATCCTGCAAAAGACAAAGCTCTTACCGTTTCTTTTGGAATCTGCATCTGGCTTGGCTCTGCATTCTAGAAGAATTGAAGAAAAACATAAATACAGACTGACCAAAGCCATCTTCAACAAACAGGGACACAAAGTTTTACTTTAAAGGAAGTTTTGGTGGTTATTAAAAATCCACAACATATATTGAGGGTGATTATATTCTGGCTGATGTATTTTGCTGTTTTCAAACTTCTCACTGATGTAGTTACATTACTTGTATGGGGGTACGTATGTGTTTTAAGAAATTCTTCTAAGTTTCTACTTGCTTATTCTTAGTACATCATGGAATTATTATTTGGAGTGAAACAAATGTCGCCAAACTGCTTTTCTATTCATAGCGCTGTTTCTAATTTTTAAAAATGTTCCCAACTAAATCTCAGTTATAAAGTATCAATATATTATAATTTGATAGCTAGATCAGATAACAACAGTCAGAATTACAGGCATTGTACTTTAAAATATTACAGAGGTTTAAAGTGTAATTTTTTTTTCATATATTATAAATTGCTTTAATGCTAGATAGTTATATGTTGATTAAAAAGGCACAAACTAATAAAAGTATTCTATTTCAGACAGAGAATTTAAACACAAACACCCCAAACAGAGGAAAAGAGTTTTGTGAATTAGATTCAAAGATCACTTTAAACGCCCCTTTACATTTTCAGAAATTTTTTCTTTTAAATCTTGAAAAGCACCTGCAACATGAACAACAGACTGATGGCCGACTGGCTCACTCCTTAATGAAAAGCTCACAAGCAATAAATTAAATAACCAAGGGGGTGGGGGGAGTAGGCAGCAGAAGGGGAAAACAGAAGCCTTGACGATCAGAATTGAACAAGCAGAACCTGAATAACATTAAGCTGGCTATATGTTGGCATTGACTCTGGAAAGGTTGCTTACGAGCAGTGTTTAAGCTTCAGCAATCTAATAATGTTATTACCCAGGCTGGGATATACTGAGGAAGAATTAAAGCTTCATCAATCCAATCTAAAGTTTGGTGGTGGTTTTTTTAAGTGCTAATTTACAACTTAATAGAGACATCTCCAGATTTAGGATCAGGTGGCATTTTAAGCACCAAATTGGATAAAAATAGAGAGAAAATTAATTTAACTGACAAAGGATGAATTAAACATTTAAAAATAGAAATAAAAAGTTTTTATTGTTCAAAATCTACTTAAAATGCAAAGTGTTCCCTCTTCAGCTTTATCACAATCTCAAATTTCAACAAAATCACAATAAATTTTAGATCTGCTTGTAACCAAGGTCTGGGATAGTCCTATAAGTAAAATTTATGTGGTGTATAACAAAAGGAACATTTTATTAACCATGACACATTCAGACTTGAAGTATTAGCCTAAAAGATTTAGGGCTATAGGCCAAACTTTGGAACTGTTTCTCTAAAGCCTTACCACTCTAGTATATATAGATTAACAGTTTTTTAGATAAAGCTAAAAGCTAAGCTTAAAGAGACGTCAAATGTTACAAAATGACCCAACTAGAATCTGTTTTGAAATCTTTAAAGTACCACTTTTACTTGAAGTAAAACAATTTTCATTCCACATCAAAGATAAAAGTGATTCCTCCAATTATGTCATTTTTATATAGAAATAAAACATCTCTTTTTGCAGAGAAACATGCAGAACTATGTCAATCTAATACACACATTTCCTTCACAACAAGAGTATGGGAGTACCCCTATCCAATATTCAGATATACTGGATATATGTATAAAAAGTAAACTAATTTGCAAAACAAATGCCTTTTCATTTCATGTCTTTTTTTTTTTTTTTTAATATATTTTTTTTTAATTATTTTTGACAGAGAGAGAGAGAGATACAGAGACAGAGACAGAGAGAGAACTGAACTGGGGGAGCTCCCAGTTCAGCACATGGTTCCGCACGGGCTGGGGCCGGGATTTGATCCTCGGTCCCCAGTGCTGCAAAGTGAGCGCCCAACCCACTGAGCTATCCCGGCTTCCCATCATCTGTCTTTCCTAATGTTTACATTAGTAATTAATGGCCATGGGTCTCACTGCCACTCAGGTCTTTCAATTTTCAACAATATATTTAACTGAGGCACTCCTTTTCATACAACAAGCAGGCATATTTATTTGGCTTAGCTACATGTACTATGAAGATTTGTCATATGTAGTGGAGAACATGGCGAGCTTTCAAGCGAGCTTTCAACAACAGCCTACAAAGTGACAGTTACAAATTAATCGGCATGTCTGTATTCAATCAGTCCATCTGAAAGCATTCAGTAATAAACTTTTCCTGTCCTAGAAAATATCCCTGCAATTTGATTTTTAAGTACCCCTACACTAAACATTATGGATATCTATTTCCAAAACTCAAGGAATATGAGAAAAGAAAGCTTGTTGTTAGCTTAGGGCTGAGAGACATAAAAAACAGAGAAACTGCTTAGAAAATGTCTCCAGGAACAGTGGCCATTAGGTAGCTAGCCCAGATCCCGGCTCCTGTGTATCAGTAAGTTTCATCTGCTCTAAATTTACACACCAGTTCCCTGGGGTGGAAGGCATCTTCTTGGCGAAAGACCAGAAGGCTCACAGTCCCTTCCATCTTGGTGCTTCTCAACAAGGAAACAACTTCCTCTTGGGATTTGCCTGCTAAATCCACTCCATTTACCTAAAACAAATAAAAAGTTTTCAGCTGCAATCCTATGCAAACAGATAACAGAAGACAAGACACACATTCTAGAACAGATCGTGTCTGCTAAGAAATATACCTCATTTTATGGGAAATTCTGCATGATCTGGTAACCACCAGGCTGTTGTGGCTAATGAAGAAATGCACACCAGGTATTGAGAACTGAGATAGGAAGCAGTAAATCTTTTAGTGCCCATCAATAAACCAAATGCTATAGCCACCAGAGCATTAAGAAGTAGCAAGTAATAAACAAATATATCTAAAATGTAAAGTTAACACCAAATTTCCTTGCTCTTAACTGAGATTTCTTGATGGTTTTATATAGCATAGGTTTTCTTATATCAAAATAAAAAGGTGTGGTTTTTACAGTGGATAGTTAAAACACATTAAAAAATACTTTGGAGGGAAGCCGGGATGGCTCAGTGGGTTAAGCGCTCACTTTGCAACACTGGGGACCAGGAATCAAATCCCGGCCCCGGCCCGTGTGGACCAATATGCTGAACTGGGGAGTATCCCCAGTTCAGTTTTCTCTCTGTCTCTGTATCGCTCTCTCTCTCAGTCAAAAACAATAAAAAATAAAATAAATAAAAATATTTTGGTATAAGTATTTTAACTTTCAATGAAATTTTACAAAAATTTATGAAGATAACCTTTTATCCATAAAAGGCGAATATTAAAAAAGAATCTCTATAAACTAATCACAATATTTTTGGTGGAACAGCAATATTTCACCTTAAAAATCTTTCAATGTTTTAAGAGAATCTTACCAAAAAGAAACAAAAAGGCATTTGAAACAACCATTACCTGGTGAATCTCATTTTTACCTGATAGGGATTGCAGTAAATAGATAAGTAATAACAAGTTCAAAAAAGCAAAAAAAAATTTAACAATTTTTTTAAGTCACTTGATACTACTGTTTTATGTATGCTTACAGATAGATATCCAGATACTTAGATAAACTACCAGGAAACTGTTGAGATTGTTATAGATACAACTACAAATACTAGTCAGATTTAAAACATGTGAAAATACAGTTGCAATTTTAAGAGAAAGCTGATAACTTCAGAAAATAAGGGCCTAACTCTGAAGAAATAAAGGTTGTAGAACCTTCTCGTTGCTCAAAAAGAAAAACAAGTCTTGGTAATGTGTTGAAACTAAAAAATTATGTGACGAAAGAGAGACACAAAAATAAAGTGATTATCTTTAGAAGGAAACAAGGTAGGGGAGGAGGATGCAGGGAGAGAAGCTCTGGGACAAAAGAACAAAGGCAAATTTTGGACTTAGAGGCAAAGACTCAAGTCTCCTCTGAGACTCCTACTAAGTAAACAAGCTACAACTACAAAATTGAAATAATACTACAGTTGACCCTTGAACAACATGGGTTTAAACTGTGCAGGTCCACTTACACATGGGTCTTTATTCAAGACATAGCATATAGTCCTGTAAATGTATTTTCTCTTTCTTATGCTTTTCTTAACATTTTATCTCTTACTATATTATCAGAATACAGTAGATAATAACCTACAAAATGTGTGTTAATCAACCATGTTATCAGTAAGGATTCTGATCAACAGTAAGCTATTAGTAGTTAAGTTTTTGGAGAGTCGCAAGTTCTATGGAGATTCTTCAATTGTACAGGAGTGGGGTCAGGGCACCTAAAACCCTGCTTTCTCGTTGTTCAAAGGTCAAATGCACTCAATTTACACCGCAAGGACAAGTGGCCCTTTCCAGAAAACATACCTTAAATATAATTTATACTTAAATCTTTCCTTTTATTTAGCCTCTAGCAGTGGCCCTTTCAAAAATGCTGTCACATGAAAAAGACAAAAAGGAGTACGTTTTAAGGTATTTAGGCCCAAAATGTAGACATGAAAAATATCTGAAAGTTATTCCTTTGCTCTATTGGTCAGTTTTCAAGAAATCTTTAGGAGAGCTCAATCTGGAAAATTCAAAACTATGTATAAAACTAAAAGTAATGAAAAACTGGTAATTTCATAAAAATGTACATTAACATTAGAATTTGAATACTAGCTATCAGGAAAGGTAATATTTGCTACTAAGAATACAGACTATAATTTCTGAATAGAACACTAAAAAATGACTATAAAGTATTATTTTTATCAATATTTTTCCCCTTTATTTCTACATGCCCCAAAATTCACACACATAGAAATTCTATGTTTACATATATCAAAGACAATATCAAAGAGCAATGGACAGAAACTCATAAGGTAGAGAAAGGAAATTATAAAAAACTATTCTTTTAGTCTGACATTTGATTTTTATTTCTTAATTCATGTTCCATGCCACCATTTGTAAATTTCCTTATTCCTATCATCAAGACGCACTGTCTTCACTTACTTCGTTTGTCTTAGTTTGGATTACAAAGTAGACGTCTATATTGCCCAGCATAAATTTAAAGCCATCTAGAAATAAAACCTAATACACATTGTACTGACCAGGTGTTATGATACCTAATAAACCAAATGTCTGTGTAACTAAAAGTTCAAATAAACTAAACAAAAAGATATTTCTTATAAAATAACATGGAAAAATGTAAAGGTAAAGAAATACATAGTTTTACAATGCATACTTCTGCTAAAATACATAATTTAGTTTCATATTTTATAAAAATATTAAAAGGATAACCTTTCAAGAATTATGGAACTTCGGACTTAGAGATGTCACTCACCTCTATAAGTCGATCTCCTGCCTTAAGTCGGCCATCTTGGATGGCAGCCCCTCTGGGGAGGATGTTTTTCACATAAATTGGAGCTGAGCTACCTATTGTTACATCTCGGGAAGTGATGCTGAATCCCAATCCCTCTGTACCTAAATGTATAGCAGAAAAAAATTAATAAACAAAATAAGACATCTTGAAGTTACTACTTTCTACATAAATTTGTAACTTTCTCAGTGGCCTACGTTTCTTTTAGTATATTAAAAGTTGCACACATATTTGGAAATAGACTAAATTCTGAAAGGTTTTAAAGGGTTCACATATCCATATTCACTAATCTGAGAAGAAATGGGAATCTACTCAAAGACAGATAGATGAAAGGTAATGTAAAAATACACAAATGTGCTTGCTAAAAGTTTTTGAATGTCTAAATCTTTGATTATAAAAATTTACTCTCTAAAACAAAAAATAAACAAACTAACAAACAAAAGTTCTGTTAAAACCCATAGTACCTCAAATAGCAAGTATTATTGTGCAATAATGTATCTCAATTTGATGGTTAGGCAGTGGAACAAGGGAAGAGAAAATGCTCAAGGGAATGGAAAAGATACAGAGAAAAGAGAAATTTTTCTAGATACAGATAAGGACTTGTCCCAAACTATATTTAGTCACAGCAGTTTACTAAAAGGATGAACCATATATCTTTGCCTACTTTTCTTCTAACTCATTTAAATTTGACCGTGTACATTTCTCTTAAAAAGGCAAATTACCCAGGGAAGAACCCATAACAGATCATAACTACCAAGACGGAGAATCATCATATCATATTGATAGGTACTGAGATTAATGAGGCATTTATAAATTACTGTGCTGGTTTATTTAATTTAAATTCTAGGTTCTTCGGCACCTTTCTTGACAGGCATACTTGTACACTTAATGCAGTGTAGAAAAAAGGTTATATGTCACCAGAACCAACATGCAATAAGCTACAATGAGCCAAGAAAAAAATGTGAAGATAATGACAAAATTTTAATGAATCATGGAGTTTTTATAACACTTCTAATAATGATTAATTTCTCCTGGAACTTTTTAAAAAGTTACTTAAGTTATTAGGTTCCATTTCCGTTAAAATTATATTAGGACAAATACTTCCTCATTATTGAAAGAATAAAGAGATATGTAAAGGTGAAAAATCTACAGGAGTACATTAAATTGTGAAGGACTCAGTACAAAACTATAAAAGCAAGAATATAATGCTATAAACAAACAAATACAGGCAAATAAACACAAAAAAGGGGGTTAAAGAATAAAAGTAAAAATTAACACTCAGAATTATACCTATAACAAAGCATACTGTAAATATTCTCAAGTTCAAAAAAAACATTTATTTTCTGCAAATATAAAGTCACATTAATGTGCCTGGAGTGTTAATTTCTTAAGTCTTCTGTGTGAAGACTTGAATGGCATATTGTCTATATAAAATTTTCCTAATTATTCTGCTGGGATTTTCCCATATGTCTCTGTACTTTCATGAAGCTCTAATGACCTGCAATAACACTTATTAAGAAAGAACTCTAAATTATTCTCCTTTTGTAATATTAATTTGTATGAACTACAAAGACTATTATATGAACCTTCATACTATTTAAATATTAGCTGTAACCCCTAAATCTGTAAGATAAAAGTTCAGGCAATGACTTTTAAAAGAAAGATAAATAGATAATTTTCATTTAGCAAAGCCAACAAAACATTCTGCACTGACTGAAACAGATTACTGACCTTCTCCTCTGACTTTATTTAAAAAGCTAATTTCTACAAAAGAGCAGGATATTTGAGAATGCCAAAATAGCCATAAATATTGAGAAATTATAATTATGGAAGAAGGTTCAAAGGGGCTACTGTATTTTGTAATGTTATATGAGATCATTCCAAAATTATGCCAAAGAATCATTAAAATAAAGTCTTCTCTTTTGAAGTATTATACTTAGAAGAATTGATCTGTTTATGAAGAGCTTCTGTCTAAGCATGTCAGTTCATTTTGAACTCAATTAGAAGTTTAATATTGACCTATCTTAATACTGACCTAGTTATATTTTTTATATACTGCAATAAAAATTTTAAATATAACATAATTGGAAAAAATATTATGTTAACTACAATGATCCTTGTTCAAATCTCATATAATCATTATTAAAATAGCTATATTTAGTACTAATCAAAGACAGCATTCTTTCCTTTTATTTGTAGCAACCAATTTATTTTTATTTATTTGTAAGTATTGTCAGGAAAACATAGGCAGTTTCTGCCTTTAGTCATATATTCTCACAGTAAACTAAAATCAAGATATATCTATGAGGTTCTATATCATTTAGATTACTCCAGATAAAAAAAAAAAAAAAAGAAAAAACCTTTAAAAGAAAAATCGTTGTTCATTTTTCTTATGTTGATTGAGCACAGTCTTTCTAAATTAGCTTGTGTAAAATGTAATCATAACTTTTTAAATGCTATTAAAATGGTTAGTTTCTACATTAAAAAATGATCCTTTTAATGGCAAATAAAATTTCACTTCATTAAAAAGTTTATATTGTATCCTAAGTTGCTAAAATAATAGTGTCAAAAATTGTAATAAACTAAATAAATATACCTGTGTCTGTTTAAAAGAACAAAGACACTTATGAACTATTATCTTTATGACAATGCCAAGGAAAATATTTTTCCTTTGCTGAGACGGCCCTAGCAGAATTTTATCTTTCATACAACTCTATGTGTGGCTCTTCATATGTTTTTGCTTAAAAACTAGGACCTGATGGGAGAAAAAGGAAGAAAGGAAATGTGTTATTTCCCTCATTTAATAATTGACAGAGCTAAAAGGGGTTTGTGTGGCTATGACACTGTATTTGTAATGGGTATTAAAAGTGGAGTAAGGCTGTCAATTTCTGATCATGTCACCCAAGTATTTGGAGCTTAAAAGTAACCAGAAATAAGGAATTTGTAGTTCACATAAAGTTCAATGAAAGGATATTATTTAGAAAGAAAATAGGACTCTCCAAGTTTACAAGCTTGTACACCCTACCCCAAATGAAAAGAAAACGGTCTAAGTGTCAGGATATAGAGTGTGTTCTAGCAAGAATCGGCTGCTAATGGCAGCCATGTGACTTGAGGAAATCACTCAACCTCTCTTGGATTCATTTCCATCTAATTGTAGGAACTGGTTGAGCTCATAAAAAAGAAAGAAAAAAAAAAGAAAAATTCTTATAATGATACCATTTTGAAAGACATAATTTAAATACATATCAAAATGTTCAGCTAAAATAAATAATTAATAGCAAAAGTGTATCTCAGTGCCTGGAGAGGGCAGCAGTTAGAAAGTCAAGTCTAGCATCTGCTCTGCATCATGGGGGAGGCCACACGGAAAAGTATGCTTTCTGTGCACAAGCTCTCCAGGACTTATGGGGACAGGATATTTAAGAAAACAAGCTGATATAAAGTGTGTGCAATCCCTAGTGTCACCTTACAAAAGAGAAACAATGTAATATTCTGGAACTAGCTTCTCCACAATCTAGCAAGAGCCACTGACAGCATCAAAGGAATCAGCCACTTCCCATCACCAAAATGATGGAATTGAAGTGGAGGACCTCTTCGAGGCTTGTATCTGGACACTAAATGGGCTGATCAAAACAGTCAAATCCTCACTACTCTTTTGGGTTCGAGTGTAACATCCTGAAAGCGTTTTTCTTTGCTGTTAAACATTTTATTTCAGTAGTACTTGCTGCCTTCATTACGTAAACTTCTTTTTAAAAGTTTATTCTTTGAAAATTTTAATTTTTATACAGCAAAATAACCTGAAATGCATGAAAAATACATCTCAAATACTTTTTTTTTAAAGTTATTACATCCTTTTTTTCATGTACGGTAATATATGAAATACAGGGTGCTGTGGGTTAGTTGATGGACTTTTAAAATAAATTCTATCAAATAAAAACAAGATAGGTCATACCTTTCTTAAGCTGGATATTGAGTCTCTTGCCAATTTTTTTGGTATTATACCCACTGCTTACATTCGTACTAAATACACTTTGTGGTGCTGGGGCCGGAGCTGATGGCGGTTTTCCAGAGGGCTGTGTGCTCTGAGGTAGTCGTGGGTGAGAGTCGACCTGGTGGGCCGGGTGGGTTGCTCTGGGCCCTCTCTGCAATGTCTGAGGCCCTGGACTGTTCACACCCCTGTTATCAATATAGTGGCTGTCAGGGCTGAAGCGGCTTGAATAGTAATTGTTCTTCTCACTTTGGGAGAGTTGTTCATACTGCTCCTTATTTGCTGCAGGAACCACATGGAACCAAATGATGGGTGTACGCATGGCTTGGCGAAACATATGTTGTGCTCTGGGTTTGAGAAAGAAGGGAAAATTAGCAAATTAAGACTGGCAGACTAGCAGATATTATGAGCTTAATTAAGTATACTAATTAAGCAACAAAAACTGACAGACTTTGTTGAAATGGAAAAACAAAATTCTAATATCCCATTTACCAATCAAGTCTGCAAGCTCTGATAAAAGCATAGCTGTTTCTTCAAATATAAATTTCTCATTCTCTAAATAAAAAAAATGACAAAATTATCACAACTACAGTTAAAATACTGTGCTCCCAACTATGAATCATTAAATAACAGTCTTAAACACAACCGAGGTATTAATTTCAATACTAACAGAAATAAAATACAACCCTCCATTTACCGTATTACCTAATACCACTTTTAAAAACTATAAAATACTTCCTTACAAGTGGACCATTTGAGATTTTGGAGAACTAAATCTACTATAAATATAGTTAGATAACAACAGAAAGCATCTACTCCATTATTTAGCAGCAAAATTAATTCAAGTCTGTGTTTGCAAAACTGTCAAGAACACCTGTGCGGCCTCCATAACTCAAAATGCTAGGGGTTGTTGGTACGGTTACTGGTACTGGTACCATTCCACGACTGGCTGGGGAAGCTCCTCCATCTCAATCCTTACGATTTCTGCTCACTTGTGCTTTGTTTTTAAAGAACTGAACACTTTTCGCTTTTTAATTGGATGAGGACCTGAATCAAGGTGAAAAAAAATCTGAGCAGATCACAATATTGTGGCTCAAAGGAGCTTTGTCCTTATTTGTACTGAAAGACATTATGTGAGTTAAAGTGTAATGCAAACTAGCACCTGGGTGCATTTTCCAAAAAGTGAGAAAGTAGCAAAATTGGAAAGCCTAAATTGGGCCCATAATACTTTATGAAGTGCTCTACCAGTCAGAAGTCATTTTGAAATGATAGTCTAATGGTAGTAATTACCTGAAGTTTGATTAAAGGTTTAAAAGCTAAATAATGACAGAAAACCCACCCCTTTAGTATGAAGACTGAGATCACACACATGTGGAAAGCATTTCAACTGACTGCCCTCTATCAGGTCTGAAACCTAACAGCATAGCAGTGCAACCATCACACACTTACTGTTCGAATCTTCTGTTTCGAAGGTCCCCATCATTAATCCTGACAATGCAATCATTTTCATGAAAAAGGTTTTCTTGTTCAGCTTTACCACCTTTCTCCAATCGTTTTACTAATAACCCCAGGGTTCTGGAACATTAAGAATACAAATCATTACACATGTAATATTCCCACTGGGCACAATGCCCTAATGCTTTAATGCTGCATTACATCTACAAAGACTTCCTAATAAAGGGGTGCATTAAATCCCTATTTATACATTTTTAAAATAACACCACACAAAAATCAAAACAGTATAAATGGTGTGTAGAAATGGATCCTTTCAAAACAACAGAAGATATTGTTTCTGGCTTGTCAGCATTATGTTTCTGAAACAAACCGTATCCATCTCTCTATGTGTAAAAATGCTTCAAATAGAGCTTGCCTGATGGCTCGGTGCATACTGAAGTGTGTAGCAGGGACGAGCATGTAATTGTGAATACCGGTAACTCGGGCAGTTTTCTGCCTCCAGTCAGCTGGTACACCGCTGATGGCTGCCCCCATTATCCATGAAAGTAAAGGTGAGGAAGAACATTTACATTTGAGAAGCAAAATAGAAAAGATTTCAAAAATAGAAGACTTTCCATTTGTGGCATTTGAATTTAACAGTGCCTAATATTCTGAATTTCAAAACTCATGAGATCTCCCAAAAGCAATTTGTTGCCAATGTTCCAATTTGAAGAGAAACAGCAAAAGACCAGTGGCATGTTCAAATAATGCCAGTCACCATACATCTCTTCTACGTGTACTCAACTTCAGGTTGAAAGAAAAACCTGAATAAACTTTTAAAGACCAATATGGAGGGAAAAAAGTAAAAGTTACTGCTGTACTTGGTCTAGAATACTATTTGACTGACAGGAAAGATGTTCTACATGTCCAGGGACAAATAACAAACACTTTTATGATCACAGTATAAGAAACAGGAATCCTTACCTAGTTCTAATGCTATGATTCATTTCATGGTTGACATAAATTCTGTATCATAAGCATGTTAAAACTGTTATAAACTAAATTTTGACCTATCCAAAGTTTGCATTCTCTTTCATAATCTTAATATTTAGAGGGAAAAAGACCCATATAGATACTATAATTTAGAATCCTGCATAAATTAAAGTTGAAGAAACCATAATTTTCAATAGCTTATATGTATTTTCCAATAGCACACATGCAATTTGCAGTATCCTATACATGCTTTCTAGTAGACTGATACCAAAATGAATTTTTGTTTTACAATAATTGTTATTTGTTCTGTGGCCATGTATCTCATCCCCTGTTACTGTTACTGATAGACACACCTTATCTCTATTATTGCACTGTAAGCTCCTGGAAGATAGAGAAGATGGTGTTCAGCAATACATGCTCAAGCACTGACCTAGTAATAGTATCTTGATAAATGATAAATGAATGAATGAATGTATGTATGACTGAGTTTAGCTGAGGCAAACAAGTCTGATGTTTCTAATAAGCTTTTTGCAAAGTAGAATACAAGTGAAATAAAATTTAGATTCAGATCCTTTTTTCCACAAAGTTGTCACTTATACTAAATATATGATTAAAAAACTGAATTGAGGCAAAGGTCCTTTTTCACTTATTATTTTGCAGTCTAATCTTATTTCTTTCATGAATATTTACAGTGTTGTTTAATTTCATTCTAATTTTTATTATTAAATACAGCACAAAGGCACTGGATTTTACTATGGTCGAGTCTACCAACTTGCAAGAATAATAAGAGGAGATAATATCTAATTGCCTTTTATAATTTTACTATTTGAGGAGTAGTATCTAATAATAAGAATCTAAAAATCTTAGTGACTAATAAAAACAATACTATGTAGGTAAATTTTAGTTACTTATTACCATATATTGGAACAAAATAAATACCAAAATTCTCTGAGCTCAAAGGTAACAAAATATAGTGAAATAGCTCCATGAGCAATTTAACTATCTGGGTCTATATTTGGAAGGCAGAGATTCCATAATATGCTACACTAATAACTGAGTTATTATTAAAATTTCATTATGGCCACTATCTATTTATCTGTGCTTCCCCATGTTTAAATTTCTTCCTATGTGCAATTGAGTGTTCTTTGTTCACAGGAATCAAATTGCTAAGATATATCTATGACTCTTTTGATTGGAAGAAAATAATTCGAGAAACCAAATTAAGTCACAGTTATAGATAATGCTGAAATAAGTAAAAGATATCTGTCCCTT
>PVKE010017339.1:0-30872 GCA_004027555.1 Craseonycteris thonglongyai
TTTTTTTTCTTGCTTATCACACACATTCCAGTATGTGAATATATCACCATTTACATATCCATTTGCTGTTGTTGAACATTTGGGAAGTTTAAAATTTAACATTGTTATGTGTAGTTCTGCTACAAAAATTCTCATCTAGCACTGTGTATCTACTGAATGTGAATAGGCATTGGAATTGGTTGTACATCTAGAAATAGAATTACTGGGTAATGAAGTATACATGTTACACTTTATTAGGTTTTGCCAAACAAATGACCAAAGGAACTTTACTCTCACTAGCAGTATATGAACATTTAAATGGTGATTTTTGCCATTACTTTGGTGTATTCCATGATATTTTTAACTTAGACCATTTTTTTTTGAGGGGCTAGGTTCTATAGTAATATTTCATCATGGTTTTATTTTTTATTTCTCTGAGGTCTAGTGAAGGTGAACAACTTTTTAATTGTTTATTGTCCATTTGGATATACATTATTATAAAGATTCTGTGTAAATCGATTGCTCATTTTTTTATGGTTTTGTGCCTTTTTCTGTTGACTCATATGAGTTCCTTATATATTTTGTATTGAATCCATGGGAAAATTTTGGTTGAATTATTCTTAGTGTTGAACCTAACTATTTAGGAACATGGTGTACTCCCCGAGTGTATTTGGACTATTTAAAAATTTTGACAGGTATTCTATGTAGAAGACTTGAATATTTTCATTAGCTTTATGTCTATGTATCTGATATTTTTTATGCTACTGGAATGGTAGTTTTATGGATTTCCTGTTGTATTTATTTGTTTCTGACACATAGAAATTTATTTGTTTTTATATATTTACCTTCTTTGCTAACTTTGTATCCAGAAATTTTGGAAGGCAGCTATGCTTACCACTATACCACTAACTCCCAGAAATTTTGCTTATTTCACTTAGCAATCCTAATAGTTCTCCCATCGATTCCTCTGAATTTTCTAAAGATACAATTAAATCACATGAAGACAGTGATCATTTCTTTTTAAAGATTTATTTTTATTGTTTTTGACAGAGAGAAAGAGATACAGAGACAGAGATAGAGAGAATGGGGGTGGGGAGCAGAACAGTCTCCATAGTTGCACATCATTGGTCTTCCATACAGTTTAATTCCACAGGTGGGCACAGGGCTGTACAGGGCAGGAACTGGGCCAGGGTCTCACCCCAGTGAGAACTGAACTGGGGACACTCCCCATTTCAGCACATGGGTTCGCACGGGCTGGGGCTGGGATTCGATCCTTGGTCTCCGGGGCTGCAAAGTGAGTGCTTAACCCACTGAGTCATCCCGGCTTCCCAATAGTGACAATTTTATGACTTCTTTACCTATCTTTATGCTGTTTATTTCCATTTCTGACCTCATTGTGTATATGAAACACTAAGAATGTTAAACTTAATTGGTGAGACGAATATCCTTATCTAATTCTCAAAACTAAGAAGTTTCTGTATTTTACAATACAGTGTGATTTTAGTATAGATTTTCTTATAGTCATTTTCATTTTTAATTAGCTGAGTTTTTAAAATAAATGGTCATTGAATTTTATCAAGTCTATTCCAGAAATGAGCATTTGATTTTCCTCTTTTATTTTTGTTATGTGTTAAATTAGATTGATTTAAATATATTGAGAGGGAAAGCTGGGATCACTCAGTGGGTTAAGTGCTCACTTTGCAGCCCCGGGGACCGAGGATCGAATCCCGGCCCCGGCCCGTGCAGACCATATGCTGAACTGGGGAGTGCCCCCAGTTCAGTTCTCACTGGGGTGAAGACCCCAGCCCAGATCCTGCCCTGTGCAGCCCCGCACCCATCTGTGGAATGAAACTATGTGGAAAAACCAATGATGTACAACTATGGAGAATGTTTGGGGCCCTCCCCCTTCTCTCTGTCTCTATGTCTCTCTCTCTCTGTCAAAAACAATAAAAAAAAAGTTTAAATATATTGAGATATAACAGATTTATTGAAATGTATTTTACATACATAATTGGTCCTTAATATATTCATAGAGTTGTACAATTATGACTACAATAGGTTTTACAACATTTCTATTACCCCAGTAAGAAGAAACCCTGTATGCATTAGCAGTCAATCTTCATTCCCTCCCTATAAAACCGTCCATGACCTAGGCCTAGGCAACCATTAAAATAATTTTTGTCTGTATGGATTTGCTTATTTTGGGCCTTTTGTATAAATAGAATCACATAATGTGTATTCTTTATGACTAGCTTCTTTCCTTCAAAATAATGTTTTTAAAGTTGATCCATATTGTATCATGTAGCAATACTTCACTTTTATTGTCAATCAAC
This sequence comes from Craseonycteris thonglongyai, assembly GCA_004027555.1. Lineage (NCBI taxonomy): Eukaryota > Metazoa > Chordata > Mammalia > Chiroptera > Craseonycteridae > Craseonycteris > Craseonycteris thonglongyai. The sequence continues at coordinate 2,313 of PVKE010017339.1, forward strand.
ATTCTATTATATGGCTATAGCATTATTTACGATATTTATTAGCTGGTGGACATTTGGCTTGTTTTACACTTTTTAGATATTACAAAATGTTGTTAGAAACATTTTTGTTCAAATTTTAGTGTGGATGTGTGTTTTCATTTGTGTAGTCTTGAGGTAACTATATATATTTAATATTTTGGGTATGGCCAAACTGTTCTCTAGGGTCTTAAATTCCTATTACACAGAAGGATAAGTGTTCTAAAGTCTCCATGTTCTTGCCAGCACTTGATACTCTTTCTTATTTGTTTTTTCATACCATCCTAGTAGGTGAAACGTGGTATCTCTGTTTTTGTTTTGATGTGTATTTCCATAATGATTAAAGATACTGGGCATCTTTTCATGTGCTTATTGTGATTTTTAAATATATTATTTGAATGTGTCAATTGGATCATTTATCCAATTTTTAATTAGGTTGTCATTTTGTTGTTAGTTGCCAGGGTCATTTACAAACTGTATATATAATCCTTTATCAGATATGTGATTTGAGAGTATGTTCTCCCTTTCAATGGGTTGTATTTTTACATTCTTCATAGTATACTTTGACATACAGAGTTTTTAATTTTGTTAGACCAATTTATCACCACCCCCCCTTGGTTACTTGTATTTTTTGTTTGTTATTTAAGAAGACTTTTTGCCTTAGCTTAAGACTTATACCTACCATATAGACAATCTCTGCTGAAGAATGTTTTGTTTGTACTTGTACTCTTTTACTCAAATTTATTTCTAATTTATTTTCTTTGTTGTTATTTTAAATGGAAATTTATTACTTTCATTTCTCAATTGTTTCTTGCTATTGCATAGAAATATCATTGATATTCATATATTGACCTTGTATCCTGCAACTTCACTAAACTCTTACTTGTCCTGTCCCACGGGAAGTCAACGCAGAGCCTAGAGGGAGGAGTGGGAATGAAAGGGGACAAGAGATAGGAGAAATGGAGACAAGACAGTGTTCTGATCAAGTCTCTCTTTATTGTGGGTAGGGGGCAAACATATATAGGCAGGGCATGAGGAAGTTGATAACAAAAGCCTCTCAGTAGTTACAGGAAAGAGGAACCAAACAGGGTGTGGAAAGTTCCCAAGCTTATTCTCGGGAATGTCAGCCACTCCCATGATCAGACAAATTGCACCTGGGGAGGCGAGTGGGAAATTACCAGTACAGACAAAAAGACTAACAGGTGGGGTATTGTGGCCGGGCCTCACGGTCCGGGACAGATATTCATATATTGACCTTGTATCCTGCAACTTCACTAAACTCTTATTACCCTGTTTCCCCGAAAATAAGACAGTGTCTTATATTAATTTTTGCTCCCAAAGATGTGCTAGGTCTTATTTTCAGGGGAAGTCTTATTTTTCCATGAAGAAAAATACGGTGCACATTTATTGTTGAACAAAAAAAAAAGGAAATTTATTGCCTGTATACGGTACAGTAGTAGTTGTCATCACAAACCAGCATAACCAGACAAACCGAATCCTACAGTATCAAGAATTTCTTGTTACTACCATTATTTCCATGTACAACAATCTATGGTACATTTACTCACTTATTCAATGACAGTCATGTCATCATCTTCTGGAACATCATTATAATTATCCAAACCCTGAATTTCCTGGTGAATTTCTTGTGACTCCATTTCTTTCAGAATCAGTGGGGGGGTCTTATTATTGGGGAGGTCTTATTTTCAGGGGGATGCCTTATATTTCAGCGAGAGGCAAAACTGTAAGTAGGTCTTATTTTCGGGGGATGTCTTGCTTTCAGGGAAATGTTGTAGCTCTAGCAATTTTTTCTTTGTAAGTATAATTTTTATGAATATTGTGTCTTGCCAATAAAGATAATTTTATTTCCTTTTCAATAGAAATGCCTTTTATTTATTTATTTATTTATTTATTTTTTGCTGAATTGTCCTACCTCTATACAATGTTTACTAGAAATGGAAGAATAAGCATTCTTGTCTTATTTCTGATCTTAAGGAAAAAGCTTTTATTCTTTCACCACAAAGATGCAAGCTATGAGTTTTCTATGGTTGCCCTTAATCAGGTTGAGTAAGTTTTCTTCTTTTTCTTGTTTTTATCTATCTATCTATCTATCTATCTATCTATCTATCTATCTATCTATCTATTATCTATCTATCTATCTATCTATCTATCTATCTATCTATCTATTCATTCTACGAGGGTGAAAGAATGGTTTATTGATAGAGAAAATAGTGAAAGTACACTTCTAAGTGATAGAAGTGAGCCTTGAGCAAGAAGAGGGCTCAAAAGGCACCAATTATGTGGGTTGGGACAGTTTTATCATTTTTCTAGAAGAGGTTACACCATTCTGGGCTTTGGTTCTTTTTATTGACAGTCTTGATTGACAGAGGGCATTACATCACCTGTTGCATTTTTTTTTAATTCACTAAGGTTTGTAAAATTCTGCCATGTGCTTTTTCCACGTCTATTAAAATCATGATATCTATTTTTTCTTAAATCTCTATATATGATATATTATGTTAATTAATTTTTGTATGTTCAACAGCATTGCATTCTTGGGATAAATCCTACTCAGTAATGATGTAGAATTTTTATATATTGCTGGATTCGATTTGCTCGTATTTTTTGAGAATTTGTGCATCTGTATTTATAAGAGATATTGATCTCTAGTTTTCTTTTGTTGTGATGTCTGTTTCTGGCTTTGGTGTCAGGGTGATATTGACCTTATCAAATGAATCAGAATGTATTTCATCCTCATTATTTATTGAAAGTAATTAAGAAAAATTGATATTAATTCTTTACTTATAACATACATTTAGGTTCCCCCAGAGGATAATCTAGGATGACCCTCCACTCTCAAATCCCTTAACTATCAAATCTTTGGCTATATAAAATAATATTTACTCTTTTGTTATATTTTCCATTTTTAAATATTTTGTCTGTTTTCATCTTTTGCTCTTTTTACCTTGAGAATGCATGTTAGCTCTCCTATTTAAATCCTGACCATCAGGTAGCAGCTTTTAAAATATGCAGATACACCTCTTTCAGGGTAAGATTCTGAGACTAGCCTTTCTGCCTGCTCCCTCTGTGCTGAACCCTGTGAGACTATCCAGTGCATGCTTGTTTCCTGTAGTCTTGTCGGTGAACAGAAGACCCCTTGGCTTTCAGAATTAGGTGTTTGGGGAGGGGGGGGGAGGGGGGGGCGGGTTCATTCTTCCGGTGAGAGTCTTAAAAGTTAAGTGCTAGCTGTGGAGTCTAAGCAACTTCACTTCTTGAGGAGAAGCTGGGTGTTGGAGGTTTTCTCCCAATTGTATGGCATTGTGTGAGGGGTGGGGTTTATGCCAGAGTGTGTTTCAGCCTTTCCTACCCGTGTCTATATGGTTATTTTCTCATTTACCCCAAGTGTAGGAATGGCTGAGCAAGTTTCTGGGTGTCTTTCAGAGGGAACTGCACCATGTGTAACTGACTACTCAGTGTGTCTGTCTGAGGAGAGCAGTTCAAGAGCCTCCTACATCACCATTTTTGCAGCCACTCCTGGTTCGATGTTGATATTGTAATTCTTATAATTTGGGGGCTTGGATTTTATGTTACCTTAAATAATGTTGAATGTAGTTTTAGAAGGCATTTATTTATAATCAATATTTTAAAGCCTTTTAAAGGAAGTACTTTGGGGTTGTTTTAGATTAATATTTATTCCAAGTCTAGTTAAGCCTTAATAATAAGGAATAAACTTTTTATAACTTCCACTGAATACTGCAGCTGTTTAACCAAAGAACTCTGTTATTCAGAACTTAAAAATCCCAGCCTTTGTTAGTTCTAAGACTTATTAATCTTAAAACTTCCTCTATATTCTTAGCTTCATTGGTTTTCATAATGTATATACAAGTATGCAGCTTAATTTTCAGCAAAATACTTGTGGACCTTCTCTGAGAATTTCTCTAGCTCTTTGTCTCTGAGTTGCTTTCTTTTTAGATTTCTGCCATGATCATTTAATCTTCCTGAGTCTTCCTGAACTCCAGCCTCTCCCTTCCCATTTAAGTGAGAACCCCATTGCTGCACTTGGAATCCCACCCTTGCTTCACAGTTCAGATTGCCATCAGGCAGAAAGCTGAAGTCACTGTGAAGCTTATCTCACTTGTTTCCTTTTCTCTTAAGGATCTTAATACCATACTACCTGTTTAAGTTAACATCAGAAAACAGTTGTATCACATGTTTTGTTCTTTTTCAACTTTTTATGGTGGAAGACAGTCTGGTCATATTTAATTCTTCATGACAAGAAGCTAACATTTTACCAACTAAATTTTATTCTAGAAATAAATTATTAACATATAGAAAAGAAATGAATAATAATAGTATGTCAAAAATAATTGTTTTAAAGAAATGTGGGTCTAGATGGAAAATGAAGTGGTGAATCAGTATAAAATTGGCTAAAGGAAAAAATATATTAAATCCAAGTTTAATTAACAAAAATATTTAGACACGGAAATTATAAATAGGGTTTATTTCAATGGGTTACATTTACTATTTTGTTGAAAAAGAAAGAATTTTAGAGTAGAAACATGTACAGTATGAAATTAAGGGCATCACAATGTGAGGGGAAATATTACAGAAATAGACTCTCCTAAAACTTGAAACATTTGATGTATGAATACACATGCATACTCTCCAAAAAGAATATATGCATCATAGTGGTTGATACATACACTCCAGAAACACAATATTTTTAATAAATCAACTTTAAATCTGCTTGGGTACTACAAAACTATTTTCAACAAAATTCTCATGATAGTATGACTGAGTCTGTTTTAAAGACTATCAGTCAGGAGACAAATTTTGTCATCCTTCGAGGTTAGTCTTTTCTCTAGTCCTGAGGAATTGTAGAAAATGCAATGCAAATGATGGAGAAAATAGTTTGGTCAGATTTTCTGCTAATAGTTTTTAAAAGATTGAATTGAATGAATATAACTTATTACTGTATGCATTATTGAATAAATGCACCAGCATTTCTATTATGTAAATTCTAAGAGTGACAATGTGTAGATTATATATTTATCTTTTATCACTTGATTCTGCTAATGAAAATCATAACTAGTATTTGGATGGTTTAATAGGTTATAGAACTTGGCCTATTTATGTTATGAGCTATTCATTTCTCATTTTGCCAGATATTTTTCATCCTTAGGTTTTTTAAGAATAAAATAATGCTATCTATGGCCATACCACCCTGAATACACCTGATCTCCTCTGATATCAGAAGAATAAAATAATGCTATCTACTGATAATCACCTCAGGAGACAATTAAAAAATATATATTTATTTATTTATTGAGTTTATTTTTTTTTTTAATTTATGGTTAACTTCATTGAGGTGTGACATTGGTTAGTAAAAATTTCATAGGTTCCAGGTGTATAATTCTATAGTACATCATCTATGTGTTGCATTATGTGCTCGCCACCCAGAGTTAGTTCTAATTCTATCACCATATTAATAAATTCTGAGAGATTCATGAGTTTACATATGCATTTATGTTACTTGAATAAAGATGAAATGTAATTTTATCATTGCTATTTTAAAATATGAAATGTTATTTTTGTCAGGAAGAATATTGGTCAGGAAACACAATGTAATATTTGAATTGATTTATTATAGTACTAGTATTTATTGTGTCCATTTTCAGAGTTCATATCCTGCCAATATAATCGGTATCTTTTCTACCTTTCTCACATCCCAAATAGAGAACAAACATAAATTTTCTTTTAGGACCTAGTGCTGCTTGAAAAAGATGTGCTTCATGTAAAATAATCTTCTCCTTAGAATGGAATAAAAAGATTATTTGTTTCCTTCTTCCTATCTTTTGAACTTAAGTCGTGTTGACAGAAGAGTATGACTTACTACTATTCTTGTAGGGATATGAAGACAAAGGCATTGAAAATTAATAGTTATTCTGATTTTATTTTATCAAAGAAAATAATTATTTGCCTAGGATATAAAATAATGAAGCCTAATTCAGTAAAGATTGGTTTGGGCCCCAACTCCTGTGGAGGAAGATTATTTCTGGGATCACAGTCAGTTTCTGTGATACTTAGAAAAAATTGACTGAGGTTAGGCAAAATTTATTCTTTTTTTTTTAAATTCTACCAATTTTTCTTTTTTGGCATTCTTCTTTCTTTCTTTCTTTCTTTCTTTATATTGTTAAATTTAATGGGGTGACATTGGTTGGTAACAATTAGATAGTTTCCAGATGTACAAGTCCACATCACATTACCCATTCATCGCATTATGTGCTCACCACCCAGAAGGATTTATTCTTTATAATAATGTATTGTATTAAACATGTTTTTTTATTTTCTGATGCATTAACTTCTTGGGTCCTTGCTGGCAGCCTATGAGAGACTGCTCAGCTCCTCCCGAGGGTTAGCTAATACCTAGAGACAGTAGATAACTTGCCTGATAGCATTCCTTCCCAATGCAAACCAAATAATCAAAGCTATGTACCCAATAGCCTCTTTTTCTAACTCTCACACACCAAACCAATATTTCCTCTGCCCTAAATCATACCATGGCCAGATGCTGGACCATTAGAGACCAGCCTATATAGCTCGGACCAACAATTTTCAAAGTGCTCAAACTGGCCTACCCTGCTCATGTTTTAATGAAGAAACCACTATAAATACTCTGGGCTGTGCTTTCTGCTTTATTCTTTCTGCCACTGGAAGAACCCGGGTACTCCCCCATGTGACCCTGTAATAGGTGGTATGCCTCTTTCTGGGAACTTAATATTAACAAACTCGTCTTTCAAAGGCAGTTGTCTGTATGTCTATCGCCTTACCATATATGAATAAAGCAAACCCAGGTACACTTTAAGATATGTATCAATTTATTGTTCTTCAGAAATGGTATCTGTTTTATACAAGAAAGTCAGAATAAAAAGTGTTGCTATTTGGACTCCTTTGACTGCTATCTTCAACATTGCCCTTGGGCTGAAGTGTCTTAGCTGTATATTTACAGTGAAACTAGCAAGCAATGAATTAGAAATGAGAACTTCTTTAACCTTAGCGCATGAAGACATATCTTGGCAAAGTCTGCATATGGTAGCATCAGTTCTCTAAATGTTGTGGCCATATATCTATTTTGTATTATTTTTGATAGCCAAAATTTGAAGGAATATTTTGGATGCATTAAATCATAAAGTCCAGGGCTATTTATCTTTGCCAAGAACATAGATTCTGCCAATTAGAGACCACACTGTTCTTACATTTTAACAAGCACGACTGGTTACTAGGAAATAATTTTTGCCAATTTATATGATATCCCTGGGCTTTGTCTTTTAATATTTTTCTAATCTATAATGAATCTATAAAACTTTATTTTACTAAGCAGTCAACATTCTTCAAAATGTTCTGGAAATAAAGGCATATAAATTACATATTATTAAGTGTAACAAGCCAATTTGCAGAGCTACATGCAATGTGATTCCAACTATATGACATTCTGAGAAAAGGCAGAACTGAGCAGTCAGTAAAAAAATCGGTGGTTTTCAGGGGTTGGGTGGAAAAAAGGATGAATAAGATGAATTGTAGAGAATTTTAGAGCAGTGAAAATGATCTGTGTGATGCTATAATGGCTGACACATATCACAATACATTTTTCTGAACCTAATGAATGTACAGCACCAAGAGTAAACCCTAATGCAAACTATAGAATTTTGGTGATGTGTCACTGTAGGTTCATCAGTTATAACAAATGTAGCACTGTGTTGGGATATGTTTGTTGATAATGGGGAGGCTGTGTGTGTGTTGGGGAGGTGGGGGAAGCAGGGGGTATTATATAGGAAATTTCTGTAGCATGCTGTCAATTTTTTTTGTGAACCTAAGGCTGCTCTTAGAAAAAAGTATTTAAAAATTATATGAATAATCCGTTGTATCTATTTAACTCGAGACGCTAAAGTAGTTAAGCTGGGTGTATGTGTTTGTGCTGAGTATTTCACACAACAGAGGATTAATTGGGTCATCCAAGTAGTTCTAATATAGGAAACCAAACTACTCTCAAAATCTCAACAACAGTTTATGGATGTCAGTTCCACATTCCTGCTGCTCCAACTGTGTTCTGAGACTAGCTGTAGTCATAACACTTGAAAAGTAGTTAGAAATTCACAATCTCAGGTGTCATCTTAGACCCACTCCATCTGCAACTGTGTTTTAACAAGAATCTTTGGCGATTTGCATGCACATTAAAATTTCAGAAGTGTTGTCCTAGATAACAGCCTTTAACATGATTCAATTAATACATCTTTTTAGATTCTTTGTTTTTTTTTAAGATTTATTTTATTGTTTTTGACAGAGACATAGAGAGAAGGGAAGGGCCCAGAGCAGTCTCCATAGTTGTACATCATCAGTTTTTGACATGGTTTCATTCCACATAGGTGGGCTGGGGCTGCACAGGGCAGGAACTGAGCTGGGGGCCTCTCACGTGGGAGGCATGCCCCTTGGAGCCAGGGGCCGAACCAGAGGTTGATAAACAAACTTGGGGCCTCCCCCATGGGAAGAGACCCCAGCTCAGCACATAGGTTTATATGGGCTGGGGTCAGGATTCAATCTCAGGTCCCCGGGGCTACAAAGTGGATGCTTACGGTAGTCCGCTGAGCCATCCTGGCTTCCCTACTCTTTGTTTTTCACTTGACTTCTCTGGAGAATAAATATATGCTTAACATGAAATTTTTATACTTCCCCCTTTCCTGTATTTCCCACAAGACACATATACAAATTTCTTTGGATGATGGGAAATACATAAAATGTCAAGGCCATTTCTTTCATCCAGGGCCTGGCAAAATATCAATTTTTTATCCATCAGAGATAATTGGGGTAGTCGTTCATTAATGTGATTTTCTTTGTAAAATAGTCTGGCTTTTGTCTATAATTATTTTGTTGATGTATAGAATATTAAAATTGAAACTGACTGGAGTCTCTAAGAAAGATGAGAAACAAAAAGGAAATTTGTTGCAACTTAGAGTATGCACATTGCTATGCATAGTCTTGTCTGAGTCTTAGTTTTTGGAAAATCATATGATGGGGGTCCCTCCCCAAAACCAGAAGAACCATCTGGAGAGCAGGCCCCATGTAGTACGGGCTTTCCCCGCTGGGTGAGTGTTCTAGGAACCCATCTGCATCAGTGGACCAGCTGGCATTGCTGTGAGAGGCTGCATTTGGCTTAGTAAATTTTTTTTTTTTGACACTCTTTCAGCATATTTGCCCGTTTCATGATGGGTGATTTACCTGAAATATGTGTGGCATTACAACACATCTGCTTATACCACATTGAGTGTTCAGCTGGTAGTGGATTCTATTGGTCCAACTTGTAAGCTCCTCAATTATACTCCACATTAATAGATATATAATGTTGGATTACTTTTTTCAACCTTTCTTGCGAGGGTTACATTGTTTAGTATATGTAAAGCACTTAGGACAAAACCTGGTACTTAATAAGTGGTCATGTGTCAGCCATTATTGCTGAACATCGCTTAGAATATTAATTTAAAAATGTGAGAACAGACAAAAAAGTTTTCATACCTCACAAGCAAATAAATATACTAGACTTCATGGTTGAAAAAGATTTTTTCCCTTATTTAAGACTGGTGCAATCTGAAACCTGTAAAGATGATTAAAAAAAAAAATGCAGGTTCTTTATTAGAAAGGAAGGAAAGACACGTGCAGCCTGTTGTACATGCAATAGGATGCACTTCTAGGTAGTAAAACAGCATCATCTAGTGAGAGCTTTAGGTGAGAAGTTCCCTCAACTAAGTTAACTTGCCTAAATACTGCTATTTATAGTATTCAAATTCCTAGAATTAAAAAAAAGCAATCACTTGCTTTTTGTGATATATAAGTGAGAGTAGATGTTTTTAATGAATTTAGCATGATGAAAAAGACAGTTTTAAAAAGTCAAGACAGACCTTACTTGATGCCTTAGATGGCATATTAAGTAACCTTCATCACAATTTTGAAAATCCTATATCTAAAGGTTAATTCCTTTGTATTTTGGAAGTGTGGGGGTGGTGAGTTTATTGTTTGTTTGTTTATTTATTATTTATTTATTATTTGCTCTATCTTTGACTTTCCTCTGGGTCTACAAATAATTCCGGGGAAAGCCACATAATTAATCTGTTAATTAGTTTCAGTTCAAATGGTCAAGTGTTGATGGGCAGCTATTTGAAAGCATGTTGAAATGCTACAAAATAGTGAAATCTGATGGTAGCATCCATCTTGGAAGTGTTAACAGGTTTCACACAGGGATGCTGAAAGCATAAAATGGGAGTATGAGAACCTGACTTTTTCTGTACAGGTATATCATTAATAACCAAGGTTGTCTCTATCCTCAGCTTAAGCGTACATGCTGCTTAAAACCCCTTTTGACTTTTGACAGTATTTCCTGAGATTCTCCTCCTTGCCTTTATGAATGTTAATATTTCCACAGAATACTTTGTGACAAAACAATAAAATAGAGAGTTCTTGAAATTTTGAACACTCTTTAGGGTTAAATTGTCACATTGTGTTTAGAAATTTATTAGAAAGTGAGATAGTAATCAATGAGCAGATAAAGGGTTCATCATCGGCACTCAAGCAGTTTCTCTTTGTCAGAACTGCATTTCTACCATATGCTAACAATTGATAGCATTCCTTTTGTGTTAAGTTCCCGCTGGAATCCTACATGAAACACAGTCTGGGATAATAGCATGTTTCACTGTTATTGCTACATTGTCTTTTATATGAGGTGACTCAGATCACATTATGAACCCTCTTCTTAGTATAGACTGGAATCTCAAACATTCATTAAATACTAGGGCATTATTGTAACCGAATAAGCCCAAACGTTAAAAACCTTCCATCATAAAAATAAATAAAAATTATCACCAATGCTTGAAATACTACATCACTTGATAAATAATTAAATTGAGCTTATTAATTTACTTAATAACATATTTAGACTTAATTCCATTGGATTTTAAATGAGTTTAAGAATTGCACATTAAAGATTTATTAAGGTTATTGGCCTTCTAATCTGGATCCTTAGATAAAATTGAATGTAGTAAATTTCAATTCTTAGTTGGAAACTTTTAGGTGTCTGTAATTTTTCTATTTAGAATTAACAACATTAATTACTTATGAATATTTTTATATAATTTGCAATTTCAATGCAATTAAATTTTCTCCCAACACTGACATATTTTTTCATTCTCTATTATAACAATTTAATTTTTATGTGATTACAGTGTCGATTTAAAAAATAAACCCCATAGGGGAGCATTAACAACATAATCTGCTTAAGAGATTCCCACTATGCCTTTTACCCCTATTTATTGAGGTCACCACAATGAGAATCACAGAACCTCATTTCATTAGACTAATCATTTTGCAGTTCTGTGTATGCCCCAGCTCAACCTCATTTTTAACCTCTCACTAATGTTTTCCCTTTACACTCTAGAACTCAAGCCTTTCACCAACACACTGCCTTTATCACTCATATCTTCCCTGAAAGTTCTGCTCACTTTCTTGTTAAAACTGATTTGTTTTGGAGTTCAATGCTTCCTCTGAAGTTCACGACTCTGCCACCCACACCATAGGTTTCTTTTGGTTTACTTTGATGATTCCAGGCTTTCTTTAAATTCTCTAATTGAAAATATCTCAAGTTTGGAAGCTTTGGCCTCAGGTCTTTGCTGTCATAATTTTTGAGGCTTTTAATATCTACAAAATGATCTGATATATTGGCTGTTCAACTCCTCTCTTTCAATGGTATGGTCATACCAATATCTCATCATTACCAATAACTGCACCTCCTTCATAATGCAGTCATCAAGTTAGTTACTCGCTATTTCTCCAAATCATAATTTCTATTAACCAACCTCCAACAGTTATTAACCCAACTAGGAGCTCTAATTTATTGATTATACTACTATTCTATTATATCTCCACTTCTTCATGTCCTCAGTTATCCTCATTATTGAGATTAGATGCTATAGTTTGTATATATTATCACTCCATTTCATAAACTCTTCCATGAACCCATAGTATATGTTGACTTTTTCTTTGTCACGTTAACCTGGCAGAATCTCAGCCATATTTTCATCCAAATGTATCCAGGTCATGCCTGCCAAACAATCTTCCAATTCTATAATCATAATATTCTCATACATAACTATTAGTTCCCTCTCTTTTTCCGGCCATTCAGTATTTGATCCTTATTTAGGTATTGGTCTTGCTACCTATTTTACTCATGAAATAAAATAAGTAAAACTAAACAAACAAACAAACACCTCATAGAAACAGAAAACAGATTGGTGGTTGCCTGAGATGAGAGGTAGGAAGTGGGGTAATTGGATGAAGATTGTTAAAAGGCACAAACTTTCAATTATAAGATAAGTAAGTTCTGATGATGTTATGTACAACATGATAATTATCATTAACATTATTTTATTGCATATTTGAAATTTGTCAAGAGAGTAAGTCTTAAAATTTCTAATCACAAGGAATAGGATGTGAACTATGGGACATGATAAATGTTAACTAAACTTATTGCAGTGCGTATTTTGCAATATATACATATATCAAAGTATTATAATATTAAACTATTATTATACAAAGTTATATGTCAATTATATCTCATTAAAACTGGAAAAATATGAATACGTCAGTAGAAGACATCTAAGTTCTTAGTAACATATCTGAGCACCTGCTTCCTTCCTTCCTTCTCTATAAGCCAGACTTCTCAATATTCTTCTATTCAAGAACAATTTTCTACTAAATCATTCTCTTTAGCATAAAATTATGTAAAGAGCTCCAAATAAAATAGGAAAACTGCCTTTCTGTTTAGTTGTCCTGTTTGTTTCATCTTTCAGAAAACTTAACACAAAACTTGTCTATATTCACTATCAATTTATATCACATAATTATCTCATATTTCAGTCTTTTTAAGTTTCTGTTGCAATCACTTTGCTTAAATAGCTTTGGTCCAAGTTGCCATTAATGTTCTCATCATTCCTGACTGATTAGCACATAGGATACAGGTTGATCACTTCCCTTCATTTTCTTCACTTGATGTTTAGGATCCATCAGTATTTTTCTCCTGATTAAATGGATTATTTTTTTTTTACTTTACTGGTTCCTTTTCATATTCCCAACCTTTAAATCATCTCCTGCCCAGTTTGTGGCCCATTCTATGCCTTGTTCAGTCAGTAGATCTAATTTATTCTTAGAGTCTTTGGGTACTGGCAGTCTTTAAATATATATGTGTATCTTGATTCCAGTCCTCTTTCTTCCCTGAATCCATCTGCCAAATGATCTTTTCCATTACACTTCAATATTTTTTAAATATATTTTTATTTATTTATTTTTTAAGTTTTCATTTATTTATTTTATTAATTTTTTGACAGAGAGAGAGAGAGGTACAGAGACAGAGACAGAGAGAGAACTGAACTGGGGGAGCTCCCAGTTCAGCACATGGTTCCACACAGGCCGGGGCTGGGATTCGATCCCCGGTCCCTGGCGCTGCAAAGTGAGTGCTTAACCCACTGAGCCATCCCGGCTTCCCCAACACTTCAATTTTAAAGTGACTAAATAAAACTCATTCTCTTGTCTCTAATCTTTCTTCCCAGATCAATTGTAAATAAGAAAATTAGTAGTTTTATTTTTCCAGTTGCTTTAGACATAAGCCTTAGATTTGTCTTTGATTCTCATCATTCTCACAAATTAACAAATATTTCATTCTCCTTCAAGTTTTATGATGAATTTACCCAGTTATTACCACTTACAATGTTGATTAATTCAATGTGATATCCACTGTGAATTAGTTTCATGTTGCTGCTATAACAAATACCATAAACCCATAACTTGCAACACCAAAAGTTTTCTATTTATATTTCAAAAGACTTAAACTCAAAATGTGGGGAGGACAGCATTCCTTCTAGAGGCTTTAAGGGAGGATACCTTTTCTTGTCCTTTCTCACTTCTGGAGGCTTCCTCTATTACTTGGTTTATGAATTGTCCTTTCATCTTCAAAGTCAACACCATAACATCTTTGAGTCTATTTCTCTCTGACCTCTGCTTTCATTATCACATCTTCTCTTCTCTTGATACTCCTGCCTACCTCTTATAAAAAAAACAACAAAAAAACACTTGTAAATAGATTGAGCCCACCTGGATAATCCAATAGACATACCCATGCTAAGATTCTTAAATTAACCCTTTTTGCAAAGTTTCTTTGCCTTGTAAAGTAACATATACAGAGGTTTCAGAGATTACGGTTTTGACATCTTGCGGGAGGGACATTATTCTATCACTATAGACTTTGATCTGTAATACTGTAAAAGTTCCAAGCTGGTCCCCCTGACTTGACCTTTTCTCTAGTCCTCACATCAGAAGTCAGGTTAAGGCCTTTAAAACCTGCCCAAACTTCAGTTTTTTTTTAGGGATAGGGTTAGGCCTAGGTTTAGGGTTAGGATTAGGGTTTAGGATTAGGTTTAGGGTTAGTGTTATGGTTAGGCTTTTTAGTGTTAGGGTTTGGTTTAGGATTTGGTTTAGGGTTAAGGTTAGGGTTAGGATTTAGGGTCCAAAGTTCAATTTTTATGGCTAGCAATACAATATCAAAGAATATAAACTATCTTAAAACTAGTTCATAGATTCAGTGTTATTCCATTTGAATCCCATAGATTTTTAAATAAAATTTGAAGAGCTGATTAAATAATTAATATAGAAGTATAAGGATCAATAAATAGATAATATACTTTTCATGAAAAAGAATAAGAATGAGTAATACTACCTCAATGGACTTTAAGTTGGATTATAAAAGAGTAGTAATTAATATATTAGGATCCAGTCTATGGAGTAGTTTAATTGAGGACATAGAAAGTTTTAACAGAGAGACTCATGCATATTTAGCATTCTGATGTGGAATTGTATATGAAAATAAAAATGGTGAATTATTAGGTCTTCCTTGGGTATTGGTTGTGAGGAGAAATTGAGATATATTTGGAAAAAAGGGTGTCAGAACAAATTGGAGTATATGTGTGTGTATGTATGGAGGTGTGTTAGTGATTTTTGAAAGGATAGCAGATTTTTCTCATATAATTCATATGTAATAAGACATATTTCTTTTTGGTAGTACTTTATGCTACTAAAATTAGCATATCAGTACAAATTGTCCTTAGCACCAAATGTGCCATTTTAATAACATGATACAATAAAATAGCTATTTAATTTCAGGAACTGATGCATCTGATTTGATAGTACATTCTAAATTAAATAGACATCAAATATTTTTTTCATGCTTCCAATATTAAATGAGGCCAAAACATTTGCATGTGAAATATATTAACTGTCATGAAATGCTTATCTTCACAGCCAGTTTCAGCAGACAGTATTTATTTAATCATGCAGACAGATTTCAAAAGGAAATTTAGTGACAATTTTATTTGAGGACATTGTTATCTTGGTTCTGGAAGAAAACAATTGGGACAGTGTTTCTGCCAAGGAGATTTTAGGAAGCTCAAAGCTGCCAGCTATGCAAATTCATTCCAAATAATTCTCCAACGTCATCCAAGGACACTATGTTTGTAATGGGTTTCTTCTACTGTGACCATCTTTGTAATTGTGCAGTTAAAAAGAAAAGTTATATTTTTCAACCCATTTAATATCAGGAAGAAAAAAAATGAAACAGGAATAATTGTTTTGATGATAGCATTAAAGATGTTATTGATTTTAATGGAAAAACACCATTGTCTTCATAATGCACTTTATTTTTTCTTTTTAAAAATGTCTTTAATCATTAAATTTGTTGGGGTGACATTGGTTAGTAAAGTTATATAGGTTTTAAGTGTACAGTTCTATACTACATCATCTGTATATTGCATTACGAGCTCACCACCCGGAGTCAGTTCTCCTTCCATTGCCATATGCACTTTATTTTTTCTGGCTATTTCATTTCTCTTTCAATTGTCTTGGTAAGCAGTAATGATGTACACTCATTGGTAATACATTATTACTATGTGACAAATGGAAGTATTGTAGATTTGGGGGCTTGTAAACATCCAATAAAGAATGTGTGCTTTCTTTTTTTCTTCCAAATTAATTTAGAGGCATGTGAAAGAGCTATTCGTGATTTGGATTGATTAAGATCCAGACTTTACCTTTATTATTAAGCAAATTGAGTGAAGAGCGTAGTTTTACATATGTCTGAATAGAACATGCTACTATTTCTCTCTGGTGTCAGCTTAGTAACCAAATCTACTTAGGGGCACCACAAGAAAAATCACAGAATTTTCATGCAAGAATAGTCCTATGTGTCTTGTGGTCGGGCAGCTCCCAGAAAATAATTGATTGTTCAATGCTTTCTCACTAAGACCTTCCAAACTTGCTGTATTAGATTTGTGTTGCTGTATAAAAATCACCACAGAATTGGCAGCTTGGAACAATACTCATGTGTTATCTCACATGTAGGTCAGAAGTCCAGGCATGGCTGGTATGGGTCCTGTGCTCAGGGTTTCACATGTCTTATGTAAGGTAGCTGTTGCCAGGGCTGAGGCTCAGCTTCTTCTTCCTAGCTCATGTAACAGTTGGCAAAGTTCATTTTCTTGCTGCTGTAGAACACATGGCAGCTTGCTTATTCAAGACCAGATGGGTAATCTCTCCGATACCAGCAAAAGGCTAAACAGCCCTTTAAGGACTCTTCTGATAAGGTCACACTCTCCCAGAATCATCTTCCTTTTGATTAACTCAAACTGATTACTTACATCCACAAAATGCATTTACCTTTGCTATATAAAATCATATAATCATGAGAGTGAATTCCATCATATCTGTTTCCTACAAACAAGGATTGGGGGAGATTATAAATTGTGCTAACATTAGGTGATGGAAATCTTTGGGGCCATCTTCGACTTCTTTCTGCACCAAACATAAAATTTAGTCTTTTTTTTGTTTGTTTGTTTTTTAAAAGCAATTAATATGGCATAGAGAGAAAGATCAAGAATGACCCTAATTTATCTTTTATAAAAAACATTAGAATAAGGAAAAGATAGTCACCAGTGAGGATCTTCATTATATTTTATTTTAAACATTGATTGAGTCAAATTTTTCTAGTAAAAATACAGTATTCAACACATTATTTCAAAAATTTCTGTTTAGCACTTGAATTCAAGAAGGATACACCTCATAATATTACATATTTTTTATTTTAAAGATTTTTATTTATTTGACAGAGAGAGAGAGAGAGAGATATACAGAGTCAGAGACAGAGAGAAGGGGGAGGGCCCAGAACAGTCTCCATAGTTGCACATCATTGGTTTTTCCACATAGTTTCATTCCACAGGTGGGCATGGGGCTGCACAGGGCAGGAACTGGGCCAGGGTCTCACCCTGGTGAGAACTGAACTGGGGGTACTCTCCAGCTCAGCATACAGGCCTGCACGAGCCAGGGCCAGGATTTGATACTCGGTCCCCGGGGCTGCAAAGTGAGAGTCTAACCCACTGAGCCATCCGGCTTCCCAATATATTATATTTTTAAACTATCAAGCTCTTATATTTAGCTTTAATATAATTTGAGCAAATGATATATAAACATTTAAAACTTCGAAAGAAACCATTTTAAAGCATCATGCTTCACTTCCAGTTTTATGAATTTAAATCCTCTGGTGTTCTCTTTTCTCTTCATCAGTCCCCCCCCCCCCCGCCCCCCGCCCCGCCCCATTTCTTCCTCTAATTCATTAAAATATTAAACATAAATAAATATTGTGAAATTCTTGTCTGCTAATTTCA
Organism: Craseonycteris thonglongyai; assembly: GCA_004027555.1. Classification (NCBI taxonomy): domain Eukaryota; kingdom Metazoa; phylum Chordata; class Mammalia; order Chiroptera; family Craseonycteridae; genus Craseonycteris; species Craseonycteris thonglongyai. Next base: position 20,129 of record PVKE010017339.1, read on the forward strand.
ATATTTAGATTGCCTAGGGGTGTACTTCCATTGTCTATATTTTCTTTTGTATTTTGGTCATTTGGTCTTACCTTCTGGCAAACCTAATAATTGTTGAATATCAGATATTGTTTGAAAAGCAGAGATTTAAAAATTATGTCATCTTTCATTAAAGAGGGTTTACTGCCCTCCTCTGTTAAAAAGGGAGAACAGGTGATTTATGATCTTACTCTAATCATGAACTTGATGAGTTGGATATGGACTAGAGTTGCAGTGATAGTGTTCCTATAATTGGCTTACTCTTACACCCATTTCTCAGCATGACCTTCCAGTAATTCCAACTTAAAGCCATACGTATTCATTGAGGCTGGTCCCTCGGTAGGTTCTGAACTTGATAATCTTTGCTGGGTAAGCACAGTAAAATTACGGAGAATTTTGGCTCGCTTTCTTCACCTCTCATCTACATAGTTGATCATTTGGAAAATATCTTGAGAGGAAAAAAAATGTCTGTATCTATGACTTGGTTCTATGACTTTTCATTTTTATTAGAACCTCAATCACTCCTATCTGCAAATTTCATGTCTTTAATCATAGAACAATACCAAAAATATTTGCTGCTTTTTCTGATTCTCAAGTGAAGTCCTCTTCTATGGCTTCTTTTCTACAATCTCACCCTCTTTACAGATAATACCTAGAATCAGAACTATCCAAAAGAAAAGGTGGCTGCCAAATATCTGCTCATTTCACAGAAGTCTTCTATGGATTCAGGCCTTTCATTACTTCACAAAACAAAACAAAATGAAACAAAACACCCACATAAACAAATTAGTAAATAAATAAATTTGCAATTTTTCTAGCTTTTCTAGTTTATTTCCATAGTAGAATTGTTTGGCCACACATTAGTCTGTGTTAGCTGGAAGCAGTTTCCTGCTGACCTAGTTTTAAATGTGTTTGAATTTTTGCCTTAAATGAACAAACAAGATAATGGGAATACTGAATTTAAAGGTGTAAGTTCAACTCTAGAAGTAAAATAAAATGAGTGAGTTAGATAAATTTATGGTTACTGCCTAGATGTCTTACATTCTATCACCAAAGTAAAAAAGTATAATAAATCAATTATATAACTAAATCTCTAGGTACTATTTTAATATCACATCTAGTCTGATTGGCATACTGCCAAAAACATTCTTAAGAAACATTCTTCAGTGGTAGTTGAAGGATTTAGAATCCAAAATGGTTGTGCAAAATTGCTGGGTTATCCTCCACATAATTAAGCATTATCTTTGTAGTTATAAAAATTATTTTTTACTAGTTATAAATTCTACAGTCTAAGGGGAAATTACAACTAAGATCAGCAGGTGTTCTATACTACTAGAATATCATAAGTACAATATATGTATGAATTTTTGGAAAAGTTCAACAATAGAGCTTTATTTTATATAAAAATAAAATACCGTATTTTCCGGCGTATACAGAGAAGTTTCATTTAGGTGGAATATTTTTCAGAGGTCACCAAGGTCACATGCAATCACTTGCATTATAAGGATTATTAGCATCTATCCAGTTTGATGGTAAAGTTTACCATTCTCAGAGCTCTTTTTGGCCCTGTTATTTTGTTAGATAAGAGTGACCACATTTTAAACAGAATATCTGTTTGTTCAGACATATATGCATAGACATATACAAGATATGCAATATGAGGTGATAAAAAATTATATCACATTTTTACCATCCGACATAAAATTTTATATGTATGTAATTTGTCTTACTATACATATATTACTTTTTTATATGCCGACATTCTGATTAAATTTCTTGAGGCATATAAAATTATGTTTATGGCTGGGGATAAAAGTGCCTTAGCGCTAGTTTAGGATAAAGAACACTGTAACAGCTTTTTTTTTTTTTTTTTTTAAAGATTTATTTATTGTTTTTGACAGAGAGAGAGAGAGAGATACAGTCAGAGACAGAGAGAAGGGGGAGGGCCCAGAACAGTCTTCATAGTTGCACATCATTGGTTTCTCCACATAGTTTCATTCCACAGGTGGGCTGGGGCTGCACAGGGCAGGAACTGGGCCGGGGTCTTGCCCCGGTGAGATCTGAACTGGGGGCACTCCCCAGCTCAGCACATGGGTCCACACGGGCCGGGGCCGGGATTCGATCCTCGGTCCCCGGGGCTGCAAAGTGAGCGCCTAACCCACTGAGCCATCCCGGCTTCCCCTGTAACAGCTTTTAATTTGCAGATTATTCTTAAGCAAATATGCTTTAATAAGTAAATAATAATAATGCTAATTTCAGTTTCTTCATGGGAACATAGGGCCATGAGAAATTTTGTCTTGAATAATTTTATGTCATGACTGCTAGTCCTCAGGTAAATTACCGGTAATTTGTAGAGGCTATGAAAGAAAAGGGAGTCAAAAAGTAAAATATGAAGTATTTAAGCTTCTGTCAAATGGGCTTTGTTTTCTGTTCTATCTTTCATACTACAGGCCTCTATTAAGCCTATGTTGTGGCTCATGCTAATATAACTATCATTTAGAATGTTACTCATTTAAAACTGTGAATAAAAATAAAGATTCTGGAATATGGCATTAATATATCTTTTCCTGACATGCAATTAACATAGTGAGCATCCTAAATGAATACATTATTTTTAAAGTAACCTATTTTTAGCTGAGTTTAGTAAATATTGAATTTAATTTATATAGTATAATCATTATGTGCTCATCCTACATTTTTCATCAAGTTACAAATTTGGTTAGCAAATTTTTGAAAGAGCCATGATCATGAAAAATATATTTGCTATTTGTAATTAGACTATTTATTTTCTCAGTGGGTTTCTGATAATGCAAAAGATTCATGGATAATAGTTCTTTATTTTACTTTATTTATTTATTTTATTTTTGACAAAGAGAGAGAGCTACAGAGACAGAGAGAGAACTGAACTGGGGGAGCTCCCCAGTTCAGCATATGGGTCCGCACGGGCTGGGGACGGGGCTGGGATTTGATCCCCAGTCCCTGGCACTGCAAAGTGAGCACTTAACCCTCTGAGCCATCCGGGCTTCCCTTGGATAATAGTTCTTGAACTATCATTGCTACATAAAAAGGCACCAATTCCATATTATGGTGTATACATATTTATATATTTTATGATATTTGAACAAGTCAGCCACTTAAAAGTTTTTGTACCTCTTCTGATCTTTTTATCAAATGACATGTGTATTCAGATATGTACATCCCATTATTAAGTTTGAGATTCCTTGTCATGTATCTTTGTTACTATTGGCTATTACATTCTTCTTATATAGATTTAGTTATAACTTATATAATTTCATATAGGTTATAACTAAAAATACTGAATAAAATAAAAATATATCACCATGAAGAATTATATAAAGCCTAACTTAAAGCAAAGAGATTTATATTGTATATTTACCGGTAGGTAAGGAGTTTGAGAGCAAAACACCCTTTTAAAGGAAAGGAGTTGATCTAACATGTGACAGACTACATACTGGATAAAATAGACATAAAGATAAAATACTGTTGCTCTAAGGAGCCAACAATTTTAGGTTTGGGTGGGAAGTTTGTGGGATGCTTGTACACATATACAACTATGATAGCTTTAACACAAATAACACAAAATGAAAAGTTTTCACTAGTTGTAAGAGCTATGAGTGTATAGAGTGAAGCATATTTTTGCTGTGTTAGAAGATGTTCTTAGGGAAAATCTTTCAGTAGATCTAGTGTTTTATTTACATAGTTCTGGAAGAATGAATAAGCTTTTATTTTGTCAGGAAGTAAGAACACTTCAAGCACAGAAAATGGATGAGCAGAAGCAGAGATGTGAAACAGAATCTTAAGTGCATGACAGAAAGCTTCTTTAAATGAGGATGGAAAAATGAGTTTTGGTCAAGTTCTGAAGGACCTTAAATACAATCAAAAGGTTTTGACATCCTAAAAGCCAAGAGGAATCATTAAAGTGTATTACTTGGAATTATGTTTTTAGAATAATATTCCTTAATAGCAGTCCTTGAGAGGTCAGCTATAGATGGGAGAAACATACTATTGGGAGACCATTGTGAACACTGGAAATTGAAGGTTATTGTAATGATGCCTGAAAACCAAAGTAATAGCAATAGAAATGAAAAGCTAAAAGGTCATAAACAATTAGTTAATAACTTACTTTTGCACATTAGGTATATTTCCTCAGCTTTTCCTTGAAATTTAAATTTACTCATGTTAAAAAAGAAAAAAAAACTAATTATCTACTATGTGACAGTTTACATCAGCTATGTTTATAATCTTAAAAAAATACTTTATTTAATCAGACACAATTTTGCAGGTGAGGCAACCAAAACTCAGAGATGGTAAATCACTTTTCCAAAGTGAGGGACAGAGCTACTAGGCAGTATTTACAGTTCTATCACTACAAACTTTGTACATAACATTTTTGGATAATATCCTCATTGGCTGCTAATATATTTCCCCTGAAAAAACGAATGATAAAAATATCTGGGCTTAAAAATAAGTAGCTTATTTATTTATTTTTTTAAACTATTTATTTAGCAACCCAAAAACTCAATAGTAAAATAACGTTCCAAACTGCTGACAGGTGGCACTTCTTGGGGCGGTCTAGCTGAGAATTTCATGATATCTGGCACAGCACTTCTGAAATAAAAAAAATCCCAACTCCAAACACTAAAATAAGGTTAGTAAGAATGGGTTATGGGCAATAAGGGGTTAAGAATATAAAATTGAAAATCTGGCTGAATGCAGAAAAAACAAGGACAAGAGCAGTGTCGTAAAGTCAAAAAGAAAAGTATGGTACAAAGAACGAGGACCCTTCTGGAGAGCTGTACATTTGTTCTAAATAGTGGTGAGTAATCGGCTAGCTCCATGGTCATTTGTCTCAAAAACAGGAACATATCAGTGTGTTTCACTTTCAAAAACATTTTTTTTAAAGAAAAACATGCTTTAATATCATGATGTTTTTCTAGCTCTACTGATGTTTCTATTGAAAAACGGAGAGAGGTGGGAGGGAAGCGGGTTAATGACCAGAGTACATACAGGCCTACAGACATTTTTTTCTTGAGTGTGCACTCTGCTACCGTATTTACATTGCATCAGATAGGAGGGGGAAAAAAACCTTTTTCAAAATTTAATTTCTATCTCAATATTTTAAATTGCCATTCTACTTGATATTATATTTGAAAAACAAGATGGCTGTTGCATATGTATTTTTCTGTTTGGCTAATGACAGATTAAATTAGGAAAGAAGAAATATTTCCTCTAAAGAATGTAATGTGATAATGGATAATAATGGCAAATACAGAAAGCTCATGATGTGCCAGCCATTGTTCTAAGCACTTTTCATATCTTAACTCATTACATATTAATAATAACTCTCTGAGGTGCATGCAATTTAATTTAAAGGAAATTGAGGAACAGGAAAGTTAAATAATTTACCTTTATTTACACAGTATGTAAATTACAGAACTAGGATTCAAATCCAGGACTTAGAAACAAAGTAAACACTCAGTAAGTATATGTGAGAGAGTAAATAAAACACACTGGCCTTTGATTTAGTAATTCTAGTGCTAATCCCTGTCATGCCAAGATTTAGAGCCTTTGGGAAATTCATTAACCTTTTAGTTTTGTCATTCATAAAATGAGAGACACAATAGATGATGACCTTCAAAGTCACCAGATGCTATAATGTCACTCTTCAATGATTTTGCAGAAAATTACTGAGATTGGCGTGAAAAGAAGTTGATAACAACTTTCTGATTCAAGGAATGGAATAAAAACAATTCATAATATGATAGTTTCAGAAATGCCATTTCTATAATTTTAAGGATTTGCTAAGATGGTCTGTGTCAGTAATGTATTTAGAAATTTTAATAGCATAAATCTATCATTTTAGAACTAAAATTTACAATATTTAGTGCAGGGGGAAAATATGGGACTTTTAAAATCAACAGATACATGGTACTAACATCTCAATCACCAAGAGCTTGAGTATTTAGCACTTAATAGTTTTCATCACTTAGGAAAATAAGTTATACTGTGCTTACTTAAAAATTGCATTGAGCAGATTCCAGGACAACTCAGCAGGTTGAGCACTTGCCTTGCAACCTCGAGGTTCAGAGATCGAATTTGGGCCCTAGCCTTGGCACACCTACCTATATGCTGAACTGTGGGGCAACTGGTAACCACTGAGATGGCTCAGCAGTAAAGGTTCTCATCTCCCATGCAGGAGGCCCCAGTTCAGTTCCCACCTTGTACAGCCCCACACCCACCTGTGTGAAATGAAACAATGTTAGGAAGAACAATGTACAACTATGGATGGAGTCTGCTTTGGGCCTTCCCTGCTTCTCTCTCTCTCTCTCTTCATCTCTCCTCTGTTCTCTCAAACAATAAAAAAAAATGTTTAAAAAAATTACATTGAAAGTATAAATAAATGAATGAAATCAAAGGGTCAATTAGAAATTGTGAATTTTAGCTCTGAACAAATGGTTTCATGCACATTAATTATATTTTGCAAATTATTCTATTGATTCTTTTTATCAAATCTTTATATAATTTACTCCTATACATATTTAGTCACTTGTTAATGTTATTATTTTTATTTTCTCCTAGAAAATAAAATATGGATTTATAGCATACAAGTGCCTTAAGGTGACATTGTATTGTTATTAGTATAACCTTGAATTTATTTCACATACTAAAAATAATAAACCAAACTATGTCAAATTTATAAGACTGCAAGTTGGAATACTGCGAACAACGCATTGTAACACATAGACAAAGTACTATAGAGTTGTACACCTGGAACCTATGCAATGTTTTACTAACCAATGTAATCCTAATATATTTAACAATAAGGAAAAGAAATTTAATAAAAATTAAACAATGTAATTATGTATACCAAAAGAAAGAAAGAAAAAGAAATGTGATAATCCTGATATATTACAAATGTGCTTGATGCACCGAAAATGACATTAGAGGACATCTATGCAAATATGTCAAAAATTAACTTACAGTGCTTTGTGTTACTTGAAAGATTGTCTTAAACTATTATAATCCACATTCTAAATATATTTTTATGAATTTTGAAAGTTGAAATCAAGTATTAACAAGAAATTTACTATTATTTGTCTGCAATAAGCTTAATTTTATAGAAAAGTTTGATAGAAATACAAGACTAAAACCAACTAAATATTAACTTATATTAATTTAGTCATAGTAATTTAAATATAATAGAAAATACCAATTATTTTTTTTGAAAACTTTGAGGATATAAAATAAACAAAAAAATCTATTTTTGCCATAGGTTTTTTTCTTCAACAACTAAAGATTAATATAAAATTTCTGAAAATTTGATACAGGTAAAAAGCAGAGGAAACCTCCTTAGTATCATGTGTCCCCAACCATTATCTCTAGCAATATTGAGTATTTAAAAAATGAAAACTTAAATGTGATTATTCTGAAAATCTAAACAAAATAAAATGCTGCAAGTGACAATCCCATAAAGTTATAAGCAATATAAATCTCTGTACATGATGTTATTTAGGGTTCATTAGAGATCCAGAAGAAATAGAAGAAAATAATAGATAGATGATAGATTAGATTGATAGATATAGATATAGGTGTATATAGAGAGAGATTAGATAGAGATACTATACACATAGATAGATATGCACATAGGTATATATGTACATAGATAGACATGCACATAGAAATAAATGGTGGTATAGGTATAGGCATTGGTATAAACAGAGATAGTTAGATATATAGATAGATAAAGATCCATGTATCTCTCTCCCCTTACCGTAGTTTACTCCTAAATAATTATCTTTAATTTTATGTTTATAATTGCTTTGCCTTTTTATTATTATAACTACATACTTATACATATATAAATATTACTTAATTAACATTAATATTTTCTAGGAGAAAATAAAAGATGGATTTATAATTCATGCCACGAAAACTATGTACAGCTATGGTGGATTCATAGGTGTGAATTTAAATGGAAATGATTGAAGAATATTTACTAAACTGTACAAAGGTTTCTACATGTAACCATTAGAAGTGATATGACAACTTTTGAATATTATACTTTTCTCCAACACAAAAATAAGATCAGGAGACATGTCACGGATCACAAAGTGTTTTCAGTGAATGAGACAGTGCATTGGCATTCACATGTAGTCAAAGTATCTCACTGCCACACACATTGAAGTCTGTACACCACTATTGAGTCCAACATTTCTTTTCCAGCCTGCCCCACAGATCACAAAACAATCAATGATCAAAAATTATAAGGTTCTACTTCTTTGGCATGGGCATTCAGTGATAAACAGGGCAACCAGTTGCCCAAGATTTCTCTATTATGTATGTGCTGCATGTATTAATATACTAAGAGTCATATTAAGGTAAACCTCACTTCTGCTCTCCCATTCCAACTTTATCAAAATTTCCTTCCATATTATATAATTAACAATGTATGATAATACAGAAGCAGCCTTTATTTTTCCTGTGTGAATATAATAAGCAATACAAAATTTTTCTTTTGACCTGACATCCACTTTCCCCGCTTCCTAGTTCTCTGCTACGTTTTGTAATAAAATTCCTTGAAAGAATTCCCTGTGAATCCTGTTTATAATTTTTCTCCCTCATTTTTCTCTTAAACATACTCCTACAAGCTTTTACTCTAGCAATTCCATCCAGCCTACACGTATCAGTGTCACTAAAGATTTCTGCATTGCTAAATCCAATAATCTGTTCTCTGCCTGCATCTCAGTTTACTTAGTTATATTTACATCTCCTTTCTCACAACATAGCCCTTTTCACTTAGCTTCAAGAACATTGCATAGTTTTGCTAATGCAAGTACAGGAAGACTTATTCAGTCTTCCTTGTGGCTTCACATTCAACTCATGAATTCATCAGTCCCTGCCTTTATAATATTGTCCAGGGACATACCACCTATATGGCCATAGAGTCTTCGGTCAGGATCTTCTCTTGATCTGAAGACATACATACGATACGCAGATGCTGAAAGTATGAAGAGAAAAATATATGATCTTATTCTTTAAAATACCTGGTCTAGTGAGAAAAATATTTTGTCTGATGACAATTAAAAAGTCTCAGTTACATAAAAATCTTAAACTAACATTGTATGATGCATGTTAAGATAAAAAGATAGGTCAGGATATTTACAGAAGGAGAGATGACTTCAGCATGTGGGAGCTGCTAAATACTTCTTTTAAACTTTTCTATTGAATATTGTTTAAAGTAATTATATTCCAAATCTAGATCAATGGTATAATTGTGAATTTAAAATGTAACGTATGTTTGTATTGTAGAGAAATATACTTTTTGATTGTTATAGAGGGCTGGTAAAATGTCCACTTAATGATATACTCCATAATTCCTATTTTATCGTCTTTTCCTATGGCCTCTTTATTTTTGATCTTTATACTATGTCACAGAAAAGCATATGTATACATTTACATATATATGTTTAATAAGACTGTTTCTACAAACACAAGCACACATGTACTCTATGCACACAGTTATTACCAAGTAAAACTATATAAATGATGGGACAATGACAATAAGAATTAACCATTTTATATCATTATTGCTTTCTATTTTTCTTGTTTCAATAAATATATTATCTGTATATTAAAAACAATCTTGGATCACAAAGATTGCTTTATGAAACAAACATCTTAATTTTATAGACAAGCCAGGAAAACAGCTGTTTCACAATCTTACTATAGGATTTTTAGTACAACATTATAAGACAGGACACTATCTAATGTAGCTGACATGTAACCAGCTTCCACTGTTGCTCTGGCCAAAATGATGTGCATTTAATTGTGTAAGGAAAATATCTTTACTGAGCAGGAAATTATTTTTAAATAGCTTTGCATTAGGTGAAACAATATCCTTTTATAATGCTATTTTTTTTTTGAAAAATACTACAAACAAATTTGCTTTGTGAAAATTATCTAAAATCTATCACAGTTATTTCAGAACTCAATATAAGCCAAAAGTCTCTATTTACAAAGAAAATAAACACTAGTTTTAAAAAATTCCAACTTCTAATTTCTGAGAATTCATTAATAGGACAACAAAAACATCAAATGAAGGGCTACATAAATACTGAAAAGCTACAGTATAAAGATCATCAGCTTATCATATTTTTATATTTTTGTGTTTAATGTCTGTTAAAATAATGTCTTAAGTGTTAATGGAGCTAGTCATGTGCTGCTATTATTTTAATGATTAGGCAGCTAATCAAATTGGAAGTAGACTATTTGTGTCAATATTGGCATTGTTTATATTGTGAATGAAACAAATTAAGTAATGCAGAACTCTTAAGATTGCATTTACTAGTCTCCTTTAAGTGTAGAACAAATTTCTAAGCATTTTGCTGTCAGTTTCTTTGTGACATTCTCCACCATCTTGTCTATCTGTCCAGAATAAAAAGGACAGGTAGACAAGAGTTGACAATCTTAGAGAGCTTGACAAGATAGATAGACAGTCATGTTATTTGTCCAAAGCCCAAACCAACAAATTAGAAGGTACAGCAGGTTCAGATATGAAGAAAAAAGTACACACATATACACACATGTGTGTACATGTACACACAACAAATAGAACAATAAGATTCTCATAACTAACCACCAAATTCAGTCTAATCACTAAGACAAACCCCTCCAAAACCGTGTGTTCTATGTGAACACTCTTATG
>PVKE010017340.1:0-30879 GCA_004027555.1 Craseonycteris thonglongyai
CCACTTCCCAGTTCCTTAGGCTCTGGTTCTGGGTTTATTTTCTGGATCTCTAACTCCTGACTTGATTCATTCTGCATTTCATTCCACGTTTTTTAATGCAAGATTTGGGAAACTCCCTATCTCACTGGTCACAAAACCTACCATGGGCCACTGGTTCTCTGGTTCTGGTACTGTGTCCCTTGGGGCAGGACACAGGGACAGCTAACAGGTATTGGATGCCTACCACATGCTAGACACTGGTCTAAGCAATTAACATGTATCAATCTGTTTAATTTAATGTCGACAATAACCTAATGAAATTGTTTAACACTCATATCTTCACAATTCATGAAACCTAAAAGTACAGAATAATAAATGAATGCTCTTCTTCAAACATCTGATAACCACCACATGACTGAAGTGTTATATTAAATTTGAGAAGTACAAAATTAGGCCATGTAGAATGAAAATAAAGCACTTCTCCTATGTTCACTCACTTGAAATGACAAGTAGAGAGTTTACCGTACATTTAACTGATTTCTGGAACAAATAGTTTTATAACTCAAAACAAAAAGGAGAAATGCTGGACTTAGTGCTAAAAGGTGAACAGGAACTAGCAGTGGCAGTAGCAATGGACAAATAACAAAACTGTAAAAATTTCAGCACAAATTCCCCATTCTTGCTAAGAAGGGGAAGCCCAAATAATCCATCACATAAGTTTCTCAATTTAAAAAATTCACAACAAATTATTGGGTAAAAGTGGAAATGAGTAGTTAAAAGTAATAACAATACTTTCACCTATCTTGGCAAGGTTTTCTGACACTGTTTATTTGCTCTTCACCTCAACCCTGTAAAAGGGCTGATGCAGTGTTGTCCATTTTACAAAGGAGGAAATGACTTCAGAGACAGATGACATCACTTGCTCAACTTGTGGGTCTGGTCGCCTGAGGCCCCTCCATTTATCATTTTATCGTACCATGGCCACAGCTAAAGAGCTATCCGAAACCCACAAGTCAGGGTGGAGTAATAGGACTAAAATATTTTTTAATTCTACTACAAAGTAAAATAAACACAATTTTAGTTAGGGGAACTATGCCTATGACCTAAAGGTTTCTGGGAAAGTATGTAAGTGGTGAAACCAGGTTTTTATAAAGGCTTTTAACAAAAATTTAAAATGATAACCTTAAGTCTCAGACTAGGCTCCAAAAAAAATTTTTTTAAGTGTTTTCAATTAGGCTGTTATGAATTCACAATATTTCCACATAAATAGAAAGGTCTAAGGGTAAAATTAAGAATGAAAAAGTTGGAATGCTGAAACAGCTCAGCAGGTTGAGTGCTTGCCTTCCAGAATTGAGTTCCACCCCCAGCCCGTGCAAACCCATACGCTGAACTGTGGTGGTGAAGGTTCTCACCTCCCATGGGGGAGGCCCCTAGTTCAGTTCCCGCCTTGTATGGCCCCACATCCACCTGTGTGGATTGAAACTATGTCATAACCGATGATGTACAGCTATGGAGACTGCTCTGGGCCCTCCCCCTTCTGTCTCTCTCTGTCTTTCTCTCTCACCTCTCAAAATAATAAAATATATCTTTAAAAAAATAATAATAAAGTGATAATAATGGTGTCTTCTAGGTATTTCTACTGTCACTCATATTGAACATATTTTTATAAATATTAACATAAAATAAACAATGAAATGTTCAAGATTACAGAAAAACTTCAGATAAAATTTTATGCCACTGGAAAAAAAGAACTCCAGAACAACTTTCAGAAACTGGATAAATGAACAGACAGTAGCAGATACATTTCAGAATAAGCAGCACTTTTAATATCATGAGACTGAGCTATCTGTTATACTCTAAGAACTATTGTAGAATGTATCCTAAAGAAATTTTTCTAACTTGTTTCTGGCCATCATCAAGAATGATATTGTGCAACCAGAAGAGAAGTGAACTAAGGTTTTAAAAAAAAGCAGATTAGAAAACATCAAGCAGGTCCGAGTTGGTAACGTTGGCCTTCTTTCCTTTCTATTTGCGTGTGTCCCTTTGCCCTTCTACCTCCCAAGCTGCAATCTTCACACCAGGCTATGATACTTCCTACTTTCCTTGTGCGCAAAAAGGGCTTCAGAGACTATCAACCAAAGGTTTTCTTCTGTGAAAGAAAGTTCTTTTTTCTAGTCAGGATTGTGGCACTCCTTTCTCTCCTTTCTTGTGTCTCAAAAGATGTATGAAAGCAAATCTTTTTGCACATTAACCCAAGAAATGTGGGCTTTCCCTCCCTAGTTCAGGTAATAACTTTTCATGTATCAAAAAAACAAAGATTGATCCTCCCATCCCATTGGCTAGTTTGTTAGTCATGCATTAGAACCCTACCAAGTCACTGAAAAGAACTCTCCCCATTCACACAAATAAAAGAAAAACCGGGGCTCAGAGACTTGTTGGGGGTCTTAGTGTGACAATTCTACATTAAAATCCTTGAGAGTTCAAAAAGAACCAGCACTCAGTGTGAGTTCTAAAGAATGATAAACCTTGATGTCTGCCTTTTCCTTTTTACAAAGAATAGCAGGTTGGCTGGTAAAATGTGAAGGCAATTTCAAAGAGAAATCTATCAGGACTCCTCTATTTTACTCTCAAAAGATGTTAGGTGCAAACCTCAAAGCCACAGAGTGTATTGCAGGCTTACAGAAAAGCATACAAATCATTAGCGTCCAACTTGAGGGCTGTTCACAAAGTAAATGCCTGTGGATCGAGGAACAAACCACCACCAGGGTCTGATTGCCTCCCTGTGTCCCCTCCCTTAGGCCCTTGACCATGTTCCCTGCGAACCAGTTTTCCTGTGGAAGACGACAGAAGAGCAGGACCTCAGCCACACTGAGCTGACCGGGCAGGTGCACAGTCTGTCAGACTAGATGACTAGGTCTGCTCCCTCGCTTGATCTTTCAGGGGTTACAACAGAGATTTTGAGGTGTTTCCTAAGGAGCCTCTTCCTTGGTAAACCCAGAATTCCAGTTTTGTTCTTCCCAGCAAAAATACCATGTCAGTACTAAAATGTAATTCTCCTGACACTGAAATTAAATGTATTAAATTAAATATTCCTTCTAGATACGTTACAATGGAGGAAACGACCCCAGTCCTACTGTAGGCCAACCTCTCCCCAGCTGTTCTGCAGCCCATCCTGGTCCCCTCAGGGGCTTCACTGGGGCCTTATTGCAGCATCACTTTCTCCCTCCCTAGTGGCACATTCACATCAGCCAATCTGCACAGTATCGCCTATCTGTGTTTTCATTTATTAAAATTAAAAAAGTGTGTACTTTTCTAAACATGTTCTATTTCAATAAAATGTTTACATTAAACAAAACTTCCCCTTGAACTCACTCTCAGGCTCACCTACCACACTATCTGTCTGCTCCTTCTCACACAATAAAAACTTCTCAGCCCACCTACTCCAGTGGGCTTGGATCCCCACCACCGACTTTGAAACTGCACCTTTTAGATCGTCTGCTGCCAAACCCAAGGCTCACGCTTCAGCTCTCGCGCTACTTGCTCTCTCTGCATCATCCATCCCCTCTTTCACTGGTAGGAATTGTCCCTGGTTCCCTCTTGTCTCTGGCAGCTCCTTCCCAGCCTCCTCAGATGGCTGGACCTCTAACCACTGCACCGTCAGGCCCTCTCCCTGATGATCCCCTTCTCTTTCCTAGCTTCCACTTCTTGGGAGCACAATCCAGCCTTTAGGGCCTTTGCAGGAGCTCTGCCTGGATGCTTTCTGCACCCTCATCCTTGCTCAAATCTCAGCATCAGTGTGCCTCCTCAGTAGGCCTTTCCTGCTCACCCTCCCTCACATTACTCTCCTTCTGTACCCTGCTAAGATGTTATCAACTACGTGAGGTACGTGCCTGTGCCCCCTAAAATGACTGCAGCGCAGCACCCTCACCCTCACTCAGCACCTAGGACCATGCCTGACAGACACCTTGGGCTGGCCACAACTGTTTCCTGAATGAATGTACGGTACATTCCTCTCCTGCCTTAGGAGGGAATTCGTTACTTAATGAAAACCCTCTTAGTATGAATTCTCATAAATACAAATGTGTTACGATTAAGAATGACGGTGTACAACTGCTTCCACAGTTAAGAAATGAGGTAGATATATGGCATCAATGTTTGTAACTGAGCTTTAATGAGCTGGAAAGAAAAAAAAAAACACAAAGGGGGAGAAAAAGTAAATTATACATGACATTATCTAGGACTGTAAAGTAGCATATCAGAATATTCTGAGGGAACATGAACTCACACCAACTATACAACTGCAAAGGTACATGGAATTCAGCTGCTCCCAACGTACACAAAATCAAAACCAAAACCAGTCCTTGTTCCCCTGAAACTAATATAAAATAATATCGAATGTCAACTGTAACTGATAAAATAAATGTTAAAAAAAAATCCTTGTAAATGCAGTGAATACACTGCAAGCCAAAAATATTAGAAAAAGGTTCTCTGAGAAGTGCAACTATTATAACTCAAGGTGTGTACCCTGATGTATAACTGTACAGTGTCTGAAGGTTTCGCATCCATGATCAGTGTCATGTCATGACAACACTGTAACATTAGCTCAGATATTACCATCCCCATTATAGACAGAGGAGTTGATTTGAGCTCACAGTGGTCAAAAAGCAGGCTCAAGCTGGTACAGCCAAGTGCAAGGGTAGGGCTGTTCCAGGACTAGAATGTACATCTCCCTCCACCCCGGGGCCTCCAACCTGCTTTAGTTAACAGGATGGGCAGAGGTTCAGGGATGACAATGAGAAACATTGGAAATCTCACATAAACAGTATTCTGTCCTGTAACAGGCCCATGGTAAAGCCCTTATATAATGTTGGTGCCTTAACATGACTTTCCAGTAACATACTATTGATCAGACTTCCTCTTCCCCAACGTCTAGTCCTGTTACATGAATCTGGACGAGAGACAACTGAGCTAGAGTCGAGGCCTGGCTTCAGCTCCTAGGCCACTCTCTGTTCACTATATGACCAGGGGCAAGTTCATTTACTTCGAAAGCCTAATTCCCTACTCTGTAAATGGGAATAGCAATAATAATAGATCTACTCCCTCAGGAGGTGAATAAAGTGAAACCCCACACCAGGAACAAAGAAAACACTTGAAAATGTTCATTGTTATAGTTCTGGCTATTAATATAATTTTTAATATACCTTAACAATTCATGTTCATTTCTAGCGTTAAAAAAAAATAAGAACCTCAGGTTCTTTACCTGCTATTGTGTACGCAGAAATACTTGAAATTCAAATCATACAGATTGTAAACTCTCCACTAAAAGGTTTGTTTAGCTAAGAAAATGTACAGGATGTTATAGCTTCAGAATTATCAGTGAACACAGATTTTGTAGCCTCAATTTCAACAAAATATTTTTAACTATTTGGAAAGCTTCAAGCATAACACTGGGCAACAATTTTTATGCCTTGTCAACTAACTATACAAAATTACCGTTGTTAATGTTATTCTAGTTTCTATTATGCTTGTTTTCATAGTATATTTTAACCTCCATTTCATTCAAAATTCTGATATAACAACAGATAATAGCAAGTGTTAATGAGGATACAGAAAAACTAGAACCCACGTACACTGCTGGTGAGAATATAAAATGCAGACACTATGGAAAACAGTCTGGCAATTCCTCTAAAGGTCAAACATAGTTACAAAATGACCCAGTGAGTTGTTACAAAGGTATAATAAATCCAAGGGAAATAAAAACATATGTCCACATAAAAACTTGTACATGAATGTTCATAGCAGCATTACTCATAATAGCTATAAACATGGAAACACCCCAAAAGTCCACCTGCTGATGAATGGATATATATAAAATGTATAACCATATAATGGACTATTATTTAGCAAAAAAAAAAGAAAAAGGGAAGAAATGAAATACTGATACATGCTACAATAAGAATGAACCTTGAAAACTTTGTTCTGCTAAGTGAAAGAAGCTAATCACGAAGGACGACACAATAAATGATTCCATTTATATAAAATTTGCAGAATAGGCAAATCAATAGAGATAAAAAGTATATAAGTGGTTGCCAAGGGATTGGGATAAAATGAGGAATTAAAGGGTGATAGTTAAAATGTGTGGAATTTCTTTTGGGGTTATAAAAATATTCTAAAATTTATTGTAGTAGCAGTTCCATAACTGTGAATATGTTAATGCCACTGAATTGTATAGTTTAAATAAATGAATTATATGGTATGTGAATTATATCCTGATAAAACTGTTAAAAAAAAACACACAAAAAAACAACAAAACAGATAGGCTTTTAAAATGATACAAACCTTCCAGGAAGCAATTTGGAAATAAGCATGAAGAACTTTTATATACACATGTGTGTATATACATGTAGTGTGTGTGTGTGTGTGTGTGTGTAGAGAGAGAGAGAGAGAGAAGCAGAGACCGAAAGACAGAGAACAATATTTGCAACTACAGTAAATATAAAGGCATTTCTGATGAAATCAGATTGAGAAAGTTCCAGAAGCAAAAATTTAGGACATGCTCAGGAACTAGTAACTTGAAAGAGAAAAGCCTCAAACAGTAGTTAGGATGGGCCTAAAAGACTTCGTTGAAGAATTACAGTTCCCAAAGTTCATGAACTGTTTATATCAGAATTACCTGGGGACCTAGGAGAAAAGACAAATTACAGTCTCACCCTTGAAAATTTTGCTTTAATCAACTGCAGAGGTAGAGAAAAGAGCAGGAATCTTTGTTTATAAACCTCCTCAAGCTATTCTGATGCCAGCCAGATCCAGCTAACTCTCACACAAGGAAGAAAAATATTTTGTCATGGCAATAACATTTTTTGGAAAAT
Source organism: Craseonycteris thonglongyai (assembly GCA_004027555.1). NCBI lineage: Eukaryota > Metazoa > Chordata > Mammalia > Chiroptera > Craseonycteridae > Craseonycteris > Craseonycteris thonglongyai. Next base: position 6,849 of record PVKE010017340.1, read on the forward strand.
CATCCTAGAAGTAATCTGAGGAATTGATTATCACAAGGCCAAGAACTGTCTTTAGTAAGTAATGGGCAAAGATTAGAACACTGCATTCTTACTCCAACTTAGCAATATTAATAGATACTCATACACAAACCTTCAGTGTTCAAAGTCTTCACCTTCAAAAAAAAGACCTTTTTATTATCAAACAAAAACTTAGCAAGAATTCTTATACCTTTCTCCAAAAAAAAAAAGATTTACCAGCTTCCCCAATACATCTGTGGTTATTTACAAGTATGTCTTAAAATTCTGAAAAGACTGGGTGGTTGGTCTTCCTTAACAACCAGATTATTCACATGGGCATTTAAATTTCCAGCTTCCATTTGCTGCTGTGATAACAAGCAAATCTGTCCCACACATTTATCAGGAATCTGAAATAAGCTGTAAATATGGATTTATGAGGAACATTTGAAGACTGATAGATACAAATGATTCATCAAATAATATTGAGCATCCCTGTTCAACTATAGATAATGGATTTATATAGCTCCTAGCACAATCCCTCCAGCCACCTTTGTGAACAGTGGCATTTATTCACAAGACAAATGGCAGGGGTACAAGTACAATCTGTGGCCCTGGCATATCTCAAGCTCTTTTGTTAAATTAGCAAGTGCCATAACTAAATAGGGACACTTGCAGGTGGATCTTCTGGGGCCCTGAAAGCCTTTCTTACAGATGGTTCTGGGTGGTAACTATGACTCAACAATCACAAATTCAACTTGTTAGCATAAAATACTGGATAACATAAAGAGGTGTGATCTTAAATATAAGCTGTTTCCTCAATAAATTCAAGTGCTTTCAAATGTTTCAACTGGAAAAAAGGATATTGAAATTGCTTAGAGGAAATTATTCTAGAGCACAATTTTCATAATTTAACACTAGGTACATAATACAAGAGAAAACAATGTAACAATGTGTTCACTCTACCTCAAACTCCTGAAACATACAGCCTTTTGTTCAAATAGATTGAACCGTGGCATTGAACCAGGACTAAGAAGCAAACTGATACTGGTTTGAAGTAATTCCCTTTATATCCAATTCACTCCCCCTGTGAAGAGGTTAATGTGGGCTTCCATCTTCTGGTCCTTTTCAAATTCTCATTCTTTAACCTAAGTCCTTTGTTTGCAAAGTTAAATATGAAACACAGAATGGTCAAAAATGAGCATTTAATTAACAAGATGGTGAGCCCAGTGAGGCAGTTATTATTGCCTTCATTAAAAATTCTATCTTAGTGGTACATAATTAAGACTTGTAATCTAAATTCAACTTCCTCCAAATTTCAACCTTCTCCATCCTAATAAAACGACTACAGTTGGTCAGCATCTACAATCTACTATTCAGAGTTGTATTCTACAAGCCAGGAAGTTTCTGCAGAGTAGTGGGAAAACATTGGATATGAAGACAAGTGAAAGTTCTTTATCTTGACCTAGAATATCAACTGTTGTACCTAACTCACAGGCTTAGTGTTAAAACAGAGTGGATGTTTGTTACAGTATAGTACAATGGTTTATAGAGTGTATTACAAATGTTAGTAACTAATTCAAGTACGATCACCACAGGCTAAGTATTAGGTCATGAAGGTATCATATCCGGAAAACTAATTTCCAATTAAATGACTTTTTTTTTTAAGATTTATTTTTATTGTTTTTTGACAGAGAGACAGACAGACAGAGGCTGACAGAGAGAAAGGGGAGGGCCCAGAGCAGTCTCCATAGTTGACAGCATTAGTTTTCCATATAATTTCATTCCACAGGTGGGCACGGGGCTGTGCAGGGCAGAAACTGGACCGGGAGTCCCCCGCATAAGACCCGGCAAGAATTGAACTGGGGGCACACCCCAGTTCAGCATATGGGTCTCCACGGGCCAGAGCCAGGATTCGATCCTTGGGCTCTGGGGCTGCAAAGTGAGTGCTTAACCCGCTGAGCCATCCCAGCTTCCCGTAAATGACATTTTTAATATACTTTTATTATTAAATAATTGACTTGGGAATAAGTATCTCTTAACTGTAGACAAGGGTTCTCTCAATTGATATATTATATATACATTCAACTTAAAATTCACAAGACTTTTAAAACGATGTGATTGGCATTTTCTTCCATTAGGAGAGACAAAACAGTGGCATCCGGTTCTTGTTTAGAAATCTCAGCCATATCTTTGCAAACACTTGCCAGGCCATTTCATTCAGATGTACACTACATGTTGGATTCATTTGCAAACCCAATGAAGGAGTTCAATGAGATCACAAAATCAGACTCCCCTAACAGATGTAGCTCTTTATTTTAAAAATGAGCATAATCATAGCTCATCTGATTGAAAATACAGACTGTGAAAATTCAATGTTACTTAAGAAACAACTAGTGGAATGGTATACTGATAATTATAGCTATTACCATTTACTAAGCACCCATCGCGTGCCAGGCAATGTGAGAAGTCCTGAGTATGTAAATATTCAGTATGTCTTTAAATATTTAAATACTAAGATGTCTTGAGTATTTAGATACTCAATCTCACTTAATCCTCACAATCAAAAATTGTTACTTGTCCAAGGTCATAGCTGGTAAGTGTGATGTGAACCCAAATCCCTTTTATCAGAGGGATCTTTCTCTGCCACACTGCTCTCTGAGACAAGGCTGCCAGAACCCACGCGTGGCTTGGACCAGCTGCTCTCCCCTTGATCTCCCACAAGATGATGCAATCTCAAGGCTCGGCTTCATCTCAAAGGCACCGGAGGAAGTTATAATTTACCAAACCCACAAACAGATTTAATTGAGCAAATTAGTCAACTGCCAGAGAGTTGAGGTAACTCCAAAGCTATAGTGAAGGGTACTCATTATAAAAATTCAAATAATTTTTAAAAACACAATATGATTTATTAAATGCCAATTTATTAAGTGCTCAGCATGTTTTAGAAACCAAAGAACAGATTGGATTGAAGATTGTATTAAAATATTCAGCAAAAAGAGAAAATCTAAATATCATTTATTCGCCGTGTGCAAAAAAAAGAAAAAAAAAAGGCTTCCTGTATGTACAGAACATAGCAGCCCTCAAATATTAACCAAATCTATTCATATCAGGAAAATTGATTCCTCTGAATATTTTTTCTGGTTCTCTCATGTTGATGCATTTCTCTAACAGCAAAATGCTGGGCTTTTGAGCCTTCATGTCTTTGACTTTCTAGGTAATGCCAAACTGTTTTCCAAAGCAGTCAGACCAATTTCCATTCCCACCAGCCAGGTATGAATGTTCCTATTGCTCAACGTCAGGGTCTGGTAGCAAACTTTACATAGGTGTACAGTAACATGGCACTGTGGTTAATATTTGTATTTCCTTGATTATTAACAAGATTGAGCATCTTTTCATGTGTTTATTAGACATTTCTGAAGTCTTGTTCAAGACTCTTGCCCATTATTCTGTTAGTGTAGGTAACATCTTATTTAAGAAACCCTTCTCTGTCCTAAGGTCATGAATATGTTCTCCTATATTAACTTCTATAAGCTTTATTATTTTGCCTTTCATCTGCCATGCCTCCTGGGTCATAAATCAAGTGTTTGAATATGTGTGCAACAGTTTCTGGACTCCTTATGGTGTTCTATTGATCTATCCCATTGCCAATATTACACTGTCTTAATTATTATAGCTCTTCTTGATCTCTATTAGAGAAGTTTTCCCAATTTCTTTTTCTTTTCCAAGAGTGTATTGGGCTTTGACAAAAATTTTAGTGTCAGCTTGTCTAATTTTTTTTTAACTTCTTTTTATTGTTAAATTTATTGGGGTGACATTAGTTGGTTCGTCTAGTTTTTTAAAAATTTGCTGGAATTACATTAAATCTATAAGTTAGCTTCCAAAGAACTGACAACTTACAATATTGAATCTTCCAATCGCTGAACCAGCGTGTCTCTCCATTTGCTTAAGTTTTATGTAAAGTCACTCAATAAAGCTTTGGAGTTTTCTCTGTAAAGATCTTATACATATTTTGTTACACCAAAATACAGCTTCTGTAGCTTATAATTTTTGAAAAACCCTGAATCTGGAAAGTATATGTAATTTTTGATGAGACACCTAGAGATTGGGATAAGTATATATAAAATTTCTTTAAATTTTTAAATGAAACAAAGCTCATCAAAGTACAGTTACTGCTACATAATTTAGCTTTAATTCTACAGTTACTGTTTTGTAGTTATGACATGTCACTTCAACAGATTTAACGTACTTTATGCAGTCACATAAACAAGTGTCCTAAACATCTATTGATCATAGGTCCTTTATTTATCAAATTATAAAGTAAGTGAAACCCAGAGTAATTTGAATTCATCAACTTCAAGAGAAAAAGAATGAAAGAGAAGATGAATAAATGATGAGTGAGATTGAAATTGTATTAATATACATACCATTGTCTGGGATTGAGAAACCCAGACAGCTTGCTTCTTAGCCTTAGCTCCCACCACGCTCACATAATTCACTAAACTTCTATCTCCTTTTTCTCATTTGTAAAGTAGTTACCACATGGTTCTGTCAAGGGTTGCACATTAAAGATTAAACATAAGCAGGTGCCTTAGAAAGCGCACTTAAAGAGTTAATCAGGGGAAGCTGGGATGGCTCAGTCGGTTAGGCACTCACTTTGCAGCACCAGGGACCGGGGATTGAGTCCCAGCCGGGCCCATGCAGAACCATAGGCTGAACTGGGGAGTTCCCCCAGCTCAGTTCTCTCTCTGTCTCTGTCTCTGTCTCTCTCTCTCTCTCTCTCTGTCAAAAATAAAAATATATATATATATATATTTTAAAAAGTCACTATTTAAAAAAAAAAGTTAATCAAACGCAATTTAGTCAAAGGAGTTAGCTCTCCTGCTATCGGGAGGACATTATAATAAGGTTCCCTGTAACCATGGTTTGCCACAAGACTGAAAATTACCCCCAATAAATTGGCCTCCAAATCTTCCAGCACACTAAGAATTTTGAAAAAAAGGGAGGAAAACTTCAGAAATCACTTTGAATGTCTTCAATGTATTCACTCTATTCCTCCAAACATTTTAGAATCTAATAAGTAAAAGGCATTCTTGTACTGGATTCCATATAGGGGTGGGGGTCTACACAATATCCATAGCTTCGAGGAATTTATAGTATGTTTAGGAAGCAAGAAATAAGCACTAAAGAAATTTAAAAAAGAAAAGAAAAAAGGAAAAAAAAATAAATTAAAAAAAAGAAATAAACACTAACAATTGCAGCACAAGACAAACTAGGCATCAATAAATGTTACTATTATTACAAAGCAGTACAAAAATCCTGTATGACATTCACAGACAAAAGGGATCATTTTCAAGTAAGATGGTCAACAAGGAATGTGCACTTTCAACTTGCTGTAGCTCAGGAGTTGGCAAACTACAGCCCAGGGGTGACCCAACACCTGCTTTTGTATGGCCTGTGAGTTAATGGAGTTCAGATATTAAAATGGTTGAAAAGAAAAGAAGAAAAATAAAAAATTGTTGAAATGACTCAAAAGTATATCTCGTGACACATGAAAGTGATATTACTTCAAGTTTCAGGGTCCCTAAATAAAGTTTAATTGGAACATGGCCATGCTTTCACACTACAGGGGTAGAGAGGAGGTATGCCGGGAGCTGTATGGACAGCAAAGCCACGAAAATTTACTCCCAGGTTCTTTTTCTTCTTCCAGTTACAGCTGACATTCAATATTATTTTATACTAGTTTCAGGTGTACAGCACAGTGGCTAGACATTTCTATAATTTGTGCAGTGATTATTCCCTTTCTCCCATTAGTCTAGTACCCACCTGGCACTATACATAGTATTTGGAACATTCCTGACAGTTTTCTCTATGTTGTACTGTACATCCCCATGACTATTTTATAACTACCAATTTGTATTTCTTCATCTCATCAACTTTTGTCACCCAGCTCCCCAACCCTCCTCCCCTCTGGCAACCATCAGTTAGTTGTATCTGAGTCTATGTTTCCGTTTTTCCATTTATTTTGTTTAGATTCCATATAAAGGTGAGACTATATGGTATTTGTCTTTCTCAGTCTCTTATTCCACTTAGCATAATACCCTCTAAATCCAACCATGCTGCCACAAATGGTTAAGATTTCACTCTTTTTTATGGCCAAGTGTATTTTACCACATATTTTTATATTCAATCGTCTATTGATGGGCACTTGGGTTGTTGTTTCCATATCTTGGCTCTTGTAAGTAGTGCTGCAATGAACATAGGGGTGCATCCATATTTTCAGATTAGTGTTTTGGATAAATACTCCCTGATTCTTTACTAAAAAGTTTACCAACCACTGCTCTAAACGGATGGATGGGATTTTGCTGGGCAGAACTAGGGGGAAAAGGGGATGGGCAGAGAGGAAACACCCCAAAATATTATAGAAACAATGGGAAGACCAGTTTGGCTAAAGCAGAGGGTCCAAAATCAGTAGTTATTGAGCCATGATTGCTGTGTGCTTTATAATTGAGTCACTTATACTACTAAGGTAGGGGATAAGCATTCTCCAGTGGAGTCTATGAGATTGATACTATTATTATCCTCATTCATAATAAAGAAACTAGTTAAATGATTTGATAAAAGAACTAAGGCTTGGGGGGAAGGGGTGGCGGGAGAGGGTAAAGGGGGCCATTCACATGGCGATGGAAGGAGAACTGACTCTGGATGGTGAACACAATGCAATATATAGATGATATATTACAGAATGGTACATGTGAAAGCTATATAACTTTACTAATCAATGTCACCCCAATAAATTTAAAAAATTAAAAAAGAAATTAAGGCTTATGGAAGTTAATGGGCCCAAGATCACAGCCAATCAACTGAGCTGAGCTATGAATCTAGGTTCTTTTGCCCCCAGAGCTCACACTGTTAAATGCTACACAATATCAAACCTCCACACAGGGTAGTAAAAGGAAATACATCCTCACAGGTCAGTTAGGACACAACTGGCATTTTCAAATATAGGTGTAAAAGAATATGATTTTTAACTGTGTTTAAAAGGATCAAGCTGGTCCAAGTGTTCCACACTTAAAATCAAACAATCGTTGGCCTATTCTTAAATCACAAGAAAAAAATTGTGAGCTTGATTTTTCTTATTTCAAATTTCTCCCATAAATCTTTAAATGTTTGGAAAATGGTACAATATAAAAATCAATGAGTAAGTCCCAGACCAAGTCTAGGAAAATTCAGCTGCTTATGCTTAGCTCAACTTTTTATACAAATGGATTACATACTCAACAGATGTCGTTTTATTAAGTTCAAAGGATTGATTGAATATATTAATTCAGTAACAGCTAACTCAATTACCTGGAAGTGGTTTTAAGATTAAAGTGTTCAAAAAAATAATAATGCTACTGTGGGAGCTAATATAAGCACCCAAAAAATCAGATACGTCTACGTATTAGCAGTATGTATTACTTGAACTAAAGTGACAAAAAGATAAATATACTGTATGATGATGTTAGTGCTACTTGGGAACACCTACCCCTAATGGACTAAGTCTAAGGTTGCACTATTCAATAGAAACATCATGGAAACACACATGCAAGCCACTTATGTAATTTTAAATCTTCTAGTGACCATATTTTTAATATGGAAATTATTGTAATACATATATTGTAATACAGGAAAAATTGTAATACATTTTATTTAACCTAATATATGGAACATACTATTTTAACATGTAATTAATATTTTAGAAATTTAAATAGTCTGGGTTTTTTTATTTTTCATACTAAGTATCTGTATCTGGCATGTATTTCACACTTACATACTAGCCATATTTCAAATGTTCCATGGACCACCCTGGACAGCATAGAACTAAGAAACCGTCCTTCTAAAGATCACGGCAGGAAAGAGGCTATGGACGACAACCAGAGTAGGGCATGGGTAAAGAAAGGGAGTATTTGGCTCCAATATTCTAATGTTGAAATGAGAGTTCAACTAAGAAATGATTAACAAACAAAAACATTATTTTAGCAGATAGTAACCTGTTAGCAATCTGTATGTTTGGGGTTCTTAAAGTATTGCATGGTGTTGATTTTATAATGATTGTTTTCACCACATTTTAATTGGTAATCATTGATTTGGGAATATCCATAACCTCTTTCCTCCCTCTCCATTACTTCACCCCAATTCTCTATTTCAAATTTTTCCCCAAAAATCTACTTCCAGGTGCTCTCCACAACCTGAACAAACTTAAAATCTACACACAAGTATGGGCAATGGGAAGCCACTGAAAAAGAAATGGAAATAATGTTTCAGTACAGTATCAATGTCACGGAAGGAGCTGTAGGGAATAAACCAAAAAGACACAGAATGTTCCAAGTCTTGAACTAGGGTAAAGGTCAGATGCCAAATATCCTTTAGCAGAGACTCAACTAAACACTATAACCGCCTGGAGACAGGGAGGAAGGCTTCAACAGAGAACGACCAAAACAATGAAGTCAGAAAAAGCTCCCCTCACTTTCCTGGCTCTACCCATTACCATACTTAGCTCACAAACCATACAAAAGCAGAACTATTCTGCAAAGATTTGGTTGGAGGAAACATTTGCTTTTTAACTCACTGGCTCTTTCTAGACACCAGACCAAATTCTCATTTACTAATCTATTAAAGTACCTATGATATATTTAAACAGTAGTCAATAAATGCTGCTTGTGAAAAACAAATTGCTGGACAGGGTGTGTCTATACTGTTTGGAAAAGAGGTTTTAGTGGTGGTAATAGATCAAAGTACATCGCCTTCAATTTTAAAACTGATTAAACAATTCAAACATTTCAGTGATAGGATGTTTAATAGTTAGCTATTTTTAACAAATAACATTATGTGGTTACCATGTGATTACCAGTGCTTCAAATGTAAAATTAAGGAAGTCAAAATTACTGTTCAATATTTCTCAATTCTTTGATTAAATCTGCTTGTTACTCAGAAACCTGTCACATTAGGTTTATGCTTTTAAAAGGTAAAATAAATAAAATACTGTAATTCCTTTAATTCAGAGGATCTCGTGATCCCTTTAAACTTGATGCCAAGTTTGAAAAAAGGTCTTATACCCACATATAAAAAAGATATGAAGCAAACCAAAATATCAGAAGAGGTTATCTCTGGGAATTGTATTTTAGGTAATTTTTTCCTCTTACACAGTTTCTATATTTTCTCTTTCCTACAACGACCATGTATTATTTTCTGAACCATAATTTTTAAAAGTGGAAGAAAACATTTAGACAAGTGAAAACTGAAGCAATGCCAATCAATGTAGGATTATATTGGATTATGCTATCCCTTATACCAGCATAATCTCAAAAACACTCAGGGCCCTCAGACATAGACTTTGCCTTTTGCCTTATTTATAACACATACTCAATTACATTCACAAGCACAAAACATATGCAATGCACACACTCATACGCGGTGAAGGTTGTTACAAAACATTAAACTGAAAATGGCTTATTTAGAAAAAGAGCAGTTTGGCGCCCTTGCAAAACTAACAGAGCAGAGCCAAGAGTGGGTGCTCAAGGAATAAATAAGTCACAAGGTGGAGGAAATGCCTTGGTCCAAAATTTTTAAATATGAAGCTACTAAGTTGTTCACTTTAAAATAGTTCATTTTATGTTTTTCGCTGCATTAAGTAAGTAAACTTTCTAAATATTATCAGATTGAATCAACATTGCTTTAAACTCGGATTTGTCCAACCAATCCTTTGTTTTCTCAATTTTAGAGCAACATGTTATGTATGTGCCATCGATGTGGAAACTACTGTGGTGCTGCAAGTGGATAGGAGAGTACCAAACATCTACGAGGGCTGTTTGGAAAAAATCCAGCCATAAATGTCTGTTTTTCATAGTGCATGGCTGGATACTTTTCGGACAGCCCAGGTATACCTTCCTCCCTTCAGAGAGCTCACTGCAAAAGCTGAAATAACCAACGAACGGGTCAGAATAAAAGGCCACAGAACAGTCTGGAGCGACTTTGTTGTTTTTAATGGTTAAGTACTGTAGAGTTTAAATAATCCTGGGGGGCGTGATGAGCCCGGCGAGATTTGAACAAGTGAAGAATGAAGACAACAAGGCTGGACTGGGTGGGGCTCCTCACACACTGAAGCTTTGATGACAGCACCCCAACAGCCCTTCTTGTCCTAAGCATATACAAATATGGATTGAAATTTGACTGCAATCCAACAACTCCGCCAATCCAGGCTCAGCACGGGCGCCCACAAAACTCAACCGCGCTGCGTTCGCCTTACTTTGGAGAGAAGAGCACACAATACACCTGACCCCAGACTTAATGCTTAATGAAAGCTGACGATCACTCTGCTCCCCCAAAGCCTTTGCCTTTGCGCTCGACACCGAGCGAGGCTGACCTCGGCCTCCGCCCAGCCCGGGCCGCCGTCCACCAAGGCCGATGCCAACGTGCCAAGTCCCTCCGAGCCTCCCCAAGTCCCCGGGGCGCCCACTCGTAAATAGGGGGCGAGGGACCGGCAGCATGTGGCGGCGAGGCCTCGCCAGACAAAGCGGGGCGCCCCTCGCATGGAGCCCTGCACGGCGCGGGGCAGCTCCCCGCCCGGCCCTAGGCCAGGGGAGACGGGCCACCGCACCCCGAGCGCCCGCCCAGCCGCCGCCGCCGCCGCCGCCGCAGGAGCGCGCCGGGAGCCCCACAGCCGTCCCGGCCCAACCAACGCAGGCAGGGGAGGAGAGGTGCGCGCGGCCGGCGGAGCGCGCCAGCCGCTCGGGGGTCGCGCGGGGAAGGCAGGGGCGAAGCGGCGCCGAAGCCGTCGCGGAAGGCAGCGCCAGAAGGGACCCTTCTCCAGGGTGTCGCCCCTTTCCCCTTAGGAGGTGCCGATGGTTTGACCCCCCACCCCGAGTGAGGTGCCGCGTCCCAGCCCCGGCTGGACTGTACCATCGGGCGGTGCCGCCGGGATTTCTCCCCCCCACCACCACCACCAATTCCCCCCCCACCCGGGTCCGCGGTCGGTTGGCCCCGGCCGGGCTCTGAGACGCGGAAAGAGCTTGGCGCCATTTTGGGTGGGACTAAGCAAAGACGAAACACCCTCCCAGCCGATGGGGTACTCTGGACGCTGGCTTATCCGGTTCCCTTAATCCTTTAGGTACTTACACGACGTTGGGTGAGGGGAGCTGGGAGATCAGCGGGTCCCCGATCCTCTCTCCCTAGGGGTGATGGAAATCAACCCCCCCCGCCACCTCCAGGTGGTTCTTCCCGCCGCAGAGTGGGAGCCGTATAAAAGGCGGGGCTTCATTAGCATAATCTGCCTGGCAACCTGATTTCGGTGTTATGTGATTGGTTGAACTCTGTAAACTCCATGCCCTGCCTAGAGACGAGTAACGCTGGGGCAAACTGACAGGCCCAGATTTAAGACTCATGACGAAGAGCCTGAGACGCTTATTCCAGCGGGCCGAGAAGCCAAAAGGAGATTCACACAGTGGCCCAATGACTGAAGGCCTCTTTATTTCGTGCTCTGCTGTTCCTTTACAACCCAATCAAAGAGCGAGTCTCAGGCAGCGCGCGCCTGCTTCTTACTCTAAGCCAATCAGAAAAGCCGACGCTTGGGCTTCTGCGCGTACCGGGCCCCGCAGGCCCCGCAGGCCCCGCAGGCCGCGTGCGGGGCGGGGGAGCGTCTGACCTCGGAGTCCCAGGTGGAGCGGACCTGCTGGTCGGGGTTCCCAGCCACCCCGACCCACCCGAGAGGCCCGGTGTGGCGAAGCGGCCTCCCTGCCCCGCGCGTAACTGCACCGGTTCTCCGCGCGGAAACCCGGGGCCCCGGCTGTGCCCCGGAGGCCGTGCGCTGTTGGGAACGACGGCGCTGCCTCCCAGCACCGACCCTCCGGCTCTGCGTTCACGCCCTGCTAAGTAAAGCCCTGGAGCCTCTCACGGCATCACCGGCCTTTCCCCTGACCGTTTCAAAGAAGGAAATAATTTTTCCGAGACATGAAGTATTACTCAACACTGGTCAGCCAGTGATTTCACGCATTAACCTCAGCCTTCCACATCCTTCCATCCCTTAAAACCACCCACTCTAAGGGCAGCCGAGTGTATAGAAGTTCAAGCTTTGCAGCAAAACACTCAGCTTCAGTTACCTCTAATACGAATGGCAGCTAGATTTCAGAGACTGACCCTTTGGACTTCCAGGAGGCAGTTTTCCCATCCATGACATCTACCTGGCTACTATCGTTTGAAGACTAAATGAGATTTACATGTAAAATACTTGCACCGGTCTTTAGACGAACAGAAGTATTGATGATGAAACATGCAAAATAACTACTGGCTAACGAAGAAAAGTACAACTAAGCAAAATACTTGAGAATGAGAAACCCACGGAGGAAGGGGAACATAAAGTTTATTTAACGACATCCCCTTTACTGTTTATTTAAGAAAACTGGGAAAAAAGTTGAAAGAACATTACATTTTTTTAAGACTTCAAGACAGTTGATTTAAGCAACTTGATGACTGGACCGTGTCTTTATTAAAATATTTTCCCAATTACAGTTGACTTACAATATTTCAAGTGTACAACATTTATATTGGTTAACATTTATGTAACTTACAACGTGGTCACTCAGCTATATCTACTACCTATCTGATACCATACATAGTTATTACTATATTATTCACTATATTCCTTATACTATGTAGTTCCATGACTTATTTTGCTATTTATAACCATATATTTTTAATATCTGTATTTCCTCCTATATGATTTTTATTGAAATATAGCTACCATATAATCTGTTAGTTACAGATGTATACAATAATTATTCAACACACATACCTAAAAAAATGATTGCTATAAGTCCAGCAACCATCTGACACTGTACCACATTATCACACTATCACTGACTATATTCCCTATGCTGTACATTACTTCCCCATGACTATTGTTTTGAGAGAAGGCAAGAGAGAGAGACAGAGAGAAAGGGAGGGCCCAGAGCAATCTCCATAGTTGTACATCACTAGTTGTGACATGGCTTCGTTCCATATGGTGAATGTCAGGCAGCAGGGCTTGGAGCCAAACTTGGGGCCTCCCCCATGGGAGCAGAGAACCTTCACTGCTGGGCCATCCCAGCAGTTAGCAGTTGTGCTGCAGTTTAGCATACGAGTTTGCTCTGGCTGAGGCCGGGATTTGATCCCTGGACCTCATGGTTGCAAGGCAAGTGCTCAACCTGTTGAGCTATCCGGTATCCCCCATGACTTGTTTTATAACTGGAAATTTGAACCTCTTATTCCCCTTCACCTCCCCCCCCCTTTTTAATTTTTCAATTACAATTAACATTCAATATTATTCTATATTAATTTCAGGTATATAGTATAGTAGTTAGACATTTATATAATTTAAGAAATCCCCCTGACTAGCCTAATACCAGCTTGACACCATACATAGTTATTACCATATTATTGATTATATTCCACATGCTTTATAAACATCATGACTATTTCATAGCTACCAGTTTGTACTTCTTAATCCCATCACCTTTTTCACCATGCCCCCCAACTTTCTTTCATCTATCACCCTGAAAAATCCAGTACCCATCAGACACCATACATAATTATTACAATATTATTGAGGATATTCCATATACCATACATCCCCATGACTACTCTGTAAAAATCAATTTGTGCTTCTTAATCCCTTCTCCTTTTTCACACATTCTCCTCATTCCTCCCATCTGGCAGCCATCAACATGTCCTCTGTATGAGTGTTTCTGTTTTGTTTGTTCACTTTGTTCTTTAGATTCCACATATAAGCGAAGTCACATTTCACTGTCATTCTCTGTCTGACACGCTTCACTCCGCATAATACCCTCCAAGTCCATCCATGCTGCTGCAGATGGCAAGAACCCATCCCCTTCCATGGCCAAGTAATATTCTACTGTGTATATGTGCGACCCCTTCTTTATCCATTCTTTCATCTACAGACCCCAGGCTGCCTTCACATTCTGGCCACTGTCAACAACACTGTAATGAGCACGTGGATGCACATGTCCCTTCAAACTAGCATTTTGGGTTTCTTCAGATAAGTACCCGGAAGTGGGAATACTGGGTCCTCTTTTGGCTCTTATTATAGCCTTTGTTTTAAAGTCTATTTTTGTCTGCTATAAGTATTGCTGCTGCAGCTTTTTCATTTGTTTGTTTTCGTTTACATGAAATATCTTTTTGGATGCCAGGATAGCTCAACAGGTCGAGTGTTTGCCTTGCAACCGTGAGGCCTGTGGATTGAATCCTGGCCTGGGCTTGTTTGGAAACCCATATGTTGAACTGCGGCACAACTACAACCACCTGGTTGACAGTGAAGGTTCTCCCCTCCCATGTGGGAGGCCTCCTGTTCAGGTCCTGCCCCACGTGGTCCCATGTCCACCTATGTGGAATGAAACCATGTCACAACTAATGATGTACAACTACGGAGACTTCTCTGAACCCTACCCTCTTCTCTCTCTTTCTCTCAGTAAATGAATAAATAAAAGTTAAAAAGAAAGAAAGAAAGAAAGAAAGAAATACCTTTTTCCCATCCCTTTACTGTTAGTCTGTGTGTGTCTTTTGATCTAAAGTGAGTTTCTTGTAGGCAGCATATGTAAAGGGCTTGTTTTCTTATTTATTCAGCCACCCTATTTTTTAAAGATTTATTTTTATTGTTTTTGACAGACAGACAGAGACAGACAGAGACAGAGAGAAGGGGGAGGGCCCCGAACAGTCTCCATAGTTGCACATCATTTGTTTTTCCACATAGTTTCCCACAGGTGGGAGTGGGGCTGCACAGGGCAGGAACTGGGCCAGGGTCTTCACCCCGGTGAGAACTGAACTGGGGGCACTCCCCAGTTCAGCATATGGATCCACATGGGCCGGGGCCAGGATTCGATCCTTGGTCCCCGGGGCTGCAAAGTGAGCACTTAACACCCTATTTTTATGGGAGCATTTAATCCATTTACATTGAAAATAAATGTTGATAGATATATAGTTATTGTCATTTTATTATTCATATTTTTATCTTTTTTTTTTTTGTCTTAAAGAAGTCCCTCTAAGATTTCTTCTAATTCTGGTTTGGTGATGATGAACTCCTTTAGCTTTTTCTTGTCTGGGAGCTCTTTATCTGTCATTCTATTCTAAATTATAGCTTTGCTGGATAGAGTAATCTTAGTTGTAGGTCCTTCCTTTTCATAATTTTGAATATTTTCTGCCAGTCCCTTCTGGCCTGCAAAGTTTCTGTTGAGAAACAAGCTGATAGTCTTATGGAAGCTCCTTTGGAACTAACTAACTACACCATGTCTTATTCATATACAGATTCCTGTGCAGGCAGCACTAGAGTTAGAGTAAAGGCTATCAATAAACATTTGTTGAATTTAATTAAAAAGGAAGCATAAAATTGGGGCTTGATGAGGCAGACCTTAACATTTAATAGTGAGAGATGTTTTGATTTTTCCTGAATATGTGGATACATGGAAGTCAGATGCCTTCGAAAATATTATATTGGTTAAGAGAGTCACTCAAATGTTCCCTTTTAATGCTATGAGTGGGCAATGCCAGTGGTTAGACAGATCCATTCTTCTATCCCTTGGCCTCTTGGAGAAACTTTCCTCATTTTAAGATATAACATTACTGCATCCTGTCTGATGGATTGGGATGGTCCCAACTGAGATCCACTGACCAGAAATGACACCAAGGAACCAGAAGGGGAACTTGCCAAGATTTACTGTTTTTGACAGAGACAGAGAGAGACAAAGAGAAGGGGGAGGCCCTTGAGCAGTCCCCACAGCTGCACATCATCAGTTTTCAACATGGTCTCATTCCACACAGGTGGGCAGGGGCCACACAGGGCGGGAATTGGGTGGGGGTCCTCTCATATGGGAGGCACACCCCCCCAGAGCCAGAGGATGAACCGGTGGGAGGAGGGGAGTGAGAACCAAACCGGGGGCCTCCCGCTTGGGAAGCACACCCCAGTTCAGCATATGGGTCTGCACGGGCCAGGGCCAGGACTCAAGCCTTGGTCCCTGGGGCTGCAAAGCAAGGGCTCAACCCACTGAGCCATCCTGGCTTCCTCCTAAAATTTTAGAGTTCACAAATATTACCTGTAAACACCACACCAGATTTTTTATTATTTTTTTTTTAGATCTGGTGTGACTTAAAGATCTGCATTTTATATAAAGTCTTAAATTTATGAACAGTAAAATTTGCTCTTTTCAGTGTACAGGTATTTATTAAATGTGTACTGTGTCCAGTCACTGTTCTAAACAATAAAGATAGAATGGGGAACCCAAAATTAAAAATTCAGGGAATAAGTATATGAAGAAGACATGAGGGTCCAGGAATAAGTCTTGGGAGCTTAAAACTCTCAGAAATTTAGAGGTGAGAGACAGGAGGGGAGCCAACAAAAGATAGTCTGAGGGGCTTTAAAATAGGAGAACAGAAAATGATGGTGTCTGAGAAGCCAAGGGAAGAAAATGTTTCAAACAGAATGTATTATTCAGCTGCAGCTGATGTTGCTGAGGGTAAAGAGAGATAAAGACATAACCAGTGGAACTGGAAAAATGAAGGTAGAAGTAACTGGTAACTTGTCAAAAGCAGCTTCAGGGGAGAATTGGGAAATTTAGTAGAAATTGCCCGAAGAAAGAATGAGAAGGAAGAGTGACTTGTGTTCCCAACAGTATAGCAGATAAGATAGGCCAATAAAAACAACTAGAATGCTATGTATGTGTGCTATTTGTAAATGACTTTTTTTTAATGCCTCACAGAGCTGGCAACAGAGTGAGGAATCTACAAAAGTTAAAAAAGTCAATGAGTAAAAAAGGGAAAGCTCATCATTACAGAGTAATGCAAACTAATAAAAGAAAAAGGAATGCTGGGGGAAAAAACCTTTGGTGCAACCATATAACAATTATAAATTTTTTTCCAGCATTTTATCAATGGATGCTAAAACTAATGAATAAAATTGGGTGGTTTGACAGCAACGTAATTTCAAAATAACCCCACAAAAGATGCATATTTATTACAAAGAAAAAATAACAATAACTTTAGAGCAGAGAAATTTGGCAGATACCACATAGTGATCAAAGTTATTATCCTCAAGAATAGGACAATAGATACCATATGCCTGTGCCTATGTTGAACTGAGGGCACAACTTCACTTCTGTAATATGACTGCCCAAAATTAATAACCTGAATCTACTTAGAAGGGAACAATAGGCAAAACCAAATTGAGGGACATTCTACAAAATAACTGGTCTATACTCACCCTGAAAATATGAATGACGGGAATGCCAGGAGGGCTCAGCCGGTTGAACACTTGTCTTGCAGCCCCAGGATTTGAGGATCAAGTCCTGGCCCTGACCCATGTGGACCCGTATGCTGAACTTGGGTGTGCCCCCAGTTCAGTTCTCGCCAGGGTGAGGTCCGTGTGGGAGGCCCCCTGCTGGGCTCCTGCCCTGCACAGCTCCTCGCCCACCTGTGGAGTGAAACTATGTGGAAAACTAATGCTGTCAACTATGGAGACTGCTCTGGGCCCTCCCCCTTCTCTCTGTCTCTCTGTCTCTCTCTTGCTCTCTGTCAAAAACAATTAAAAATTAAATCTTTAAAAAACTATTAATGTCATGGAAGATAAAGAAAGCCTGAGGAACTGTTCCAGACTAACAGAGACTAAGAAGATACAACTAAATGTATATGTGCCCTAGATCGGATCCTGAACCAGGAAAAAACATTTTTTTTAAAACATATATAAAGAACATTAGTGAAACAATGGAATAAAATCCATAGATTAGATCATAATATAAATGTTAGTCTCCTGGTTTTGACCATTGTGACGTGGATATAAGAAAGTACATACTGGATTTTAGGAAATATATATACTGAGCAAAGGGGAACTGCTTCTGCAATTTATTCTCAAACAGTTCAGAAAAAGAAAAAATAAATATACATATGGTTAAAAGGTTAACACGGGGCATCTGCATGATAGGTATATGAAATTTCTTTTACTATTTTTGCAACTTTTCTATAAGTTCATGTGATAAAACAAAATAATAGTTTAACAAACAAAAGACCAGTCATTTGGCTTCAGGTCTGCACTGTGCAGAAATGGGACGACTGATATGAGAACTGGGTGGACTGCAGAGAAAGAATCAAGGAGTTTGTGACCAAGCCAGAGTTGTTTAGAGCTTCACACTTAGGTAGGGGTTCCAGAGGATGCCTAGGAGGGTCCAGGTGTGGGTGACTATGAGTGTAACTGGGTGCTTGACATTTGTACTGGGTTGAATAGTGCTCCCAAAATCTGTGCCTGGAACCAATGACTGTGACCTTATTTGGAAATAGGGTATTTGCAGATATAATTAGTTAAGATGAGGTCATATTGGATAGGCTAGGCCCTAACCCAACGGTGTTCTCATAAAAAGAGAAAACAGAGACACAGACGCACGAGGAAGAATATATGAAGACAGAGGTAAAGATGGAGTCTGATGCATCTATGAGCCAGGGGAAATGAAAGATGGCCAGCCACCCCCAAAAGTTTGAAGAGAAGCTGGAGTCTTCACTAAAGCCTTCAGAGGGAGCATGGCCCTGATACTTTCATTTCAGACGTACAGCCTCCAGAACTGGGAGAGAATAAATGTCTATTGTTTTACGCCATCTTGTTTGTGGTACTTTGTTATGGCAGCCATGGGAACCAAGACAATATTATAAAGGGAGTAAAACACTATGTGGGTATAAGATTACAGTGTGGATGGGGGAGTATCTAAAGGTGGATGGTTGGGGGAGTTGCCAGGATGGCTCAGGATGTTCAGTGCTCACCGTGCAGGCCTGGGGTCCAAGGATCGAATCCCGGCCCTGGCCTGTGTGGACCCATATGCTGAGCTGGAGTGTGCCCCCAGTTTGGTTCTCACCAGGGCAAGCTTCCCACATGGGAGGCCGTGGGTTCAGCTCCTGCCCCAGGCATACTTCCCATGTAGAAGGCCCCCAGTTCATGGGGGCATGCCTTCCTTCCATGAGGGAGGACTCCAGACCGATTCCTGCCCTGCTCAGCCCCTACCCACCTGTGTGGAACGAAACCATGTTGAAAACTGATGACATACAACTATGGAGACTGCTCTGGGCCCTCCCCCTTCTTTCTGTCTGTCTCTCTGTCTCTGTATCAAAAACAATAAAAAAATAAAAAATAAAGCTTTTTAAAAAAGAAAAAAAAAGAAGTGGAAATGTTCTTGTTAAATGTTTTAAAACACAAACAACAATCTGTATTAGTTTCCTAGGAACAAATACCATAAACTGGATAGTTTAAAACATAGACATCTATTCTCTCACGGTTCTGGAGGCTAGAAATCTGAAATCAAGGTATTGATAAGGCCATGTTCCTTTTGAAGGCTCTGGGGAAGAAGTCTTCCTTGCCTCTTTCTAGCTTCCGGTGGTGTGACCCAACAGAAAGGATTCGTCCACTGGACACTGGCAGAGCCAAATACTAAACACAGAGAATTACAGTGGAGAAACACTGGCTATTTTATTATGAACAGCATCACTCAGGAGAATGGGAAGCAACTGCTCAAAAACCCAAACTCCCCATTTCAGGGTTCAGAGCTAATTTTAATGGTTTAGGGAGAACAGGTATGCAGAAGCATTGGTGGCAAAAGATTTTTAAATAATTGGAGGACCTTGGAGCTTGGTCAATAAGGGTAAAGGGGCGTCAGCACCAGACCTTCCTTGACAACAGACGCTTTGCTTTTGAAAGAGTTCTGGTGTTACGTTCTGGTCACATCCTGGTCCTTTGATTCTGTGGGGGGGGGGGGGGGGGTCAAGACTTTGGTTCCAGGTGTAGGTTGAGGTCAAAATTCTCTGCTCTGTGCATTCTTCCACTGCGTGACTTGTGGTTTTGGTCTGTTGGCTCGGAACATGTCTCAGTATCCTCTGAAACTGGATAGGACCATTGTGAGCTGGCTTTGCAGTTCCAGTGGTGGCTGGCAATCCTTGGCACGCCTTGCCTTGTGTGTCATCATTCCAATTTGCCTTTGTCTTCATTCATGTGGTTGTCTTTATGTGGATATGTGTGTCTCCAAAGCTCCCTTTCTTTATAAGGACAACAATCATTGGATGCAGGGCCCAACCTAATCCAGCAGGACCTCACTTTAACTTGATTACATCTACTAAGACCCTATTCCCAAATAAGGTCACATTCACAGGTTCCAAAGGTTAGGATGTTAACATAGCTCTTGGGAGAACAATTCACTACAGGACCCAACTTAAAATTGACTGAAGAATTTTTATTTTATTTATTTCTTTATTAAAATGTATATTTTTATTGTTTCTTGACAGAGAGGCAGAGAAAAGGGGGAGGGCCCAGAGCAGTCTCCATAGTTGACAGCATTAGTTTTCCATATAGTCTCACTCCACAGGTGGGCACGGGGCTGCGCAGGGTGGAAACTGGGCCAGGAGCTGGGCCGGGAGCTGGGCCAGGAGCCTCCCGCCATAGGCCCCGGCAAGAACTGAACTGGGGGCACACCACAGCTCAGCAGATGGGTCTGCCTGGGCCAGAGCCAGGATTCGATCCTTGGGCTCCGGGATTGCAAAGCGAGCACTTAACCCTCTGAGCCATCCCAGCTTCCCCAAGAATTTTTATTAAAAGGAGATAACAACAATGCTACATTTGTTGCGATTATTTAACACTGCCCTTGAAGTACAAACCAATGCTTTAAAATATAAACAAAAGTAAGAAATCGTTATTGGAAAGGTGAGAGCAAAAAGAGTATTATGTGTAAAAATCTGAAGGAGATGTGTTGATATACAATTGAGTCTGAAATAGTCACCAGACACAAAAATAAATTACAAATGAGTAGTTTTCCTAAATAGTAACAATAACCATAGGAAACACCAGAGAAAAATATATAGGCATGAAGAGATTACTAAGCACTTAGTTTTATCCTTCAAGAAATGAGATGTGCGATGTGACTCAATTACGGTATTAAGAAGGGTTTTCTGGAGTTTCAGGGGTCCAGGTTTCTGCTGCAGGCACATTTGCCCCACTTGACCAGGTTGCCTGTGGCCTGCTCACTTGCTAAGGTCACTTTGACTCTCTCTGCCCACCTCACTGCCAGCAGGAAACAGAACTGGGTGATCTATGATTCTCTCTTGTCTCTCTGATCACACCTGTTGACTCCAAAGCGGTTTGTAGGTCTGAGCCCAGCAGCCCCTGTACACTTTCACTTGTGGCTAAACTACTAGAGTAGCTGGATTGCTAGTTGTTCATTCAAGAAGGTCACATTGTAAGCAGGAGTCAGAAGTTGTATTAAATGTAGACAGACTGTTTTAAACAAACGGTGGCCTTTTGCCAATGTTTTCCTCCTGTTTATACAATTTGGCTTCACTTCTAGCTGAACAATGACAGAAGGACATGGCAGTGGGTAGAAGAAAAAGATTAACTGCAGATTTTGAGCCAGTGGCGGGAAAAAATAGTATTTGGGGAGCAAAATGGAAAATAAATAAATAAACGTTGGTAGAGTAGACTAAGAAGATGTGAATGACCAGTTTTCAAAAGGATAGCTTTCAGAATACATTAAAGAAAACATTTTCTAAGAATTTTTACCAGTGAAACATGCAGAGCACCTTTTTTGTTTGTTTTTTTACTTGTTTTTATTTATTTAAAGCTTAATTTTAAAAAATCAATGCAGAGCAATTTCTGTTTTGAGTTAAACCCCTCTCTTTGTATAGTGTTCTACAGCTTGCCAACAGAGTCTTTCCTATGTATAGCCCCATTTGATTTAAATGAGATTGCAAATACATTGGCTGACCAAGCAGTATAAACTGGGGTAAGTCTTATTATGCTAAATAGGAGAAATAAAATGCAAAAAGTTTTTTTAGAAACAAAACCCTACACCAAATATAGCAAAGATTAGGATCCACCAAAACATTGTTCTAAATATTTATGAATAGTCCATGAATAATCCTTAGAAATAGATATTGCTGATATAAATCAGATGACAAAGAAAATTTGGATGAATTTTTCCAGCACATATGGCAATAAAAAAGAGTAAAACATAGGGATATTTTTTACCAGGGCCATGAATGCATAATTTTAAAGACTGAGAGAAAACAGAATGCCATTGGTTATAGAAATAACTCACTGTTAATAAGAACCACATTTCTCTGATTATTAAAAGAGACAGTAAAGAATGAGGAAAAAATTCCATTGTTTGTACTCTAAATATCTACCACAATACTTCATGTTTGGATTTTAAGTTCTTTGAGCTTTTGCTCCTCAGCAAACATTAACAAGAGACAGGTTCTGCATAGATTTAAATTTAAGTAGGACCTTTTTGCCTCTGTTACAGTGTTTTTTATTTACTTTACTCTTGTGGTCATGGAATGTAAATATTCTCTTAACTTTCTTCCTTATTGTTTTAAACTAACTAACGGAGAGTTTGAGAATTCAGCAGGATTCTTTCCCCACGAGGCTTCTTTTCAAATTCTAGTATGATATCCAATTTCTTTTTATTTTAGTCAAGACTAAATTCAAATTTTTTAAGTTAATTTTTTATTTCCTCATGAAGCAAACTATTAATCACTAATACCTATAAGTGCAATCATTGCTCATGACTAGGTTTCTACAAAAATATACTTTTTAGTTTTGTGTGTTTCTTCACAAAACTAACCTATACATGCAAATATCTCAACTATTCAGAATGTCTTCATGGCCTAGTCATTTAATCTATTCACATGTGAATTTTTGAAAAGTGTTACCACAAGTTAGAGAAGAAACATAAAACCCTAACTTTTAACTTTGAGATAATGAATATTTCTAAACTCTTTTTGCAAAGTACCATGTTCAATTTCATATGTGCATTTCTTCTGAGGGGAGATTTTAAAGTTTCTAGCCCATTCCAAGGAACCAGAATCCCATAAAGACTTAGAATCACTGCCATGCAAAAATTCCTGAAAAACAAGCAACTTGTATGTTGAATTCCATAGATTTTCTCACATGAATCATATGGGGATCCTGTTTAAAATGCATATTATAATTCAGAAGATCTGAGGTGAAGTCTGAGACTAAGCATTTCTAACAAATTCCATTGTGATGCTGGTCCATGGAACACTTTGAGTAATAGCAAAAAATGATGACACACCTGAAGAGGACCCTGTGCAGTTTTTAAAAATTCACCCATTTAGAAGACTCTAATACTGTACTGTATTTGTCAATATACCCTAATGTCCAACAAAGAGAGGAGATAAACACTTACCAGCATTACTTTTTGCCATTCTTGGAAGTGTCAAAAAAGGAAATTCAACCGAGTAAATTTGAATATCTACATTGGCTTTATTTAGCGATTCATGAATTGGGCAGCATCCCATCTCCCAACTAGAAGGGTGCTATGTGGAGTTGTACAAAAGGGAAGATTTTTATAAGAAGAAAAGTGGGGCAAGAAACTATTAACGAAAGAAAGGATTATTTTGGGGTCCAAACATGTTCTCTTTGAGAGGCAGGAGAGTTAGAAGGGTTTTTATCTTGCAGATTGCCGCTCTGATGGAGAGGAGCAATGGGACAGATTACATTGACCAGGAAGTTCCAGACTTTTTTTTTTGACTTTTTTTTTTATTATTGTTAAATTTATTGGGGTGACATTGGTTGGCGATATAGTTTCCAGGTGTACAATTCTACATTACATCATCAATGCTTTGCATTATGTGCTCACCACCCAGAATCAGCTCTCCTTCTATCACCATATATCTGGTGCCCACTCCCAACCCCCCCCTCCCCCCATCCTCCTTCCCCTCAGGTAACCACCAAACTATTGACTGTGTCCATGAGTCTTTGTTTCTTTGTTCCTTTCAGTTTTATATTCCACCTATAAGTGAGGTCATATGTTTCCTGATTCTTTCAGTCTGACTTATTTTGCTTAATAAGATGGTTTCAAGGTCCATCCATGTTGTCACAAATGACTATATTTTATCTTTTCTTATCACTGAATGGTATTCCGTTGTGTAAATGTACCACAACTTCTTTATCCGGTCATCTATCAAAGGA